>JABJVR010047248.1:0-28414 GCA_025773905.1 Chitala chitala | reverse complement strand
CTGGGATGGGCTCCAGGTTTCCCCGCGACCCTCACCAGGAATAAGCGGTTAAGATAATGGATGGATGGATGGATGGCCTCAAATAACACAACAGGTAATGTAATCCTTCCGAGCATGTAAATTAGGAGAAAAACGGTATGTAAGCAAAGCCAAACTGCTCATGTGTTAAATTAAAAACAAAAAGAATACATTGATAGACTTTGTTCAGTCTGTAAAATGTCAGGTAAGCAGTAACTTGTTTCTAGACAGTACCACTTCTCAGGTTGCTGGACCATGGGGTTTAATGCTAATGGAGGTGAACACATGCTCAGGAGTCAATCCCTTTCCTTTGCAGAACTTTCAACTGGAGGTGTCACCTGATTTATTGATGGCCAGACTCTATGCATTTTGCTGGAGTAAGCATAGGTCTTCCCGTAGGGCAGAGGTTGGTCCACGAAGATCAGTGTCAGAGCAGCACTGCCCAGCAAGAAAAGTGTGCTTCAGAATGATACCTCTTTGCACACTTTACTCACTCCAACATTCAGCATTTCGTACATTTATAAACTGTTTCAAGCTTAGAATTGTTTTACTAGTTCAAAATAATTCTATGGGAAGCTGAAGTAAGAAAAACGGTAACTGGAAAACTGGTTCAGGAATGCTAGAATGTTGGCCTGATTTTGTGTTTTTCTTTACCTGATTGTATGTATGCTTCAATAATTTTTGTAATAACTATTAGAAAGTTTTGTTAATACACAACCGTGCTGACTTTAAATATTTTCTTAAGTAATTTTAATTTAAAAAATCATATAGTACCAAAACCTCACCAGCCAGTTTCAATTTTTACAATGTGAAGACACTGTCATGGGTGTGGAGACACACAGAAAGTCAATGTGCTGTAATTAACTCCCCACAGTTAAATGTTCCATCCGCAGCACTGCTACGGAATTACATATCGACATAAAAATTATGAAGCATGAACGTGAAGAAATCTTTGAAGTTGCACAAGATACTTAGTGGGATTTCCGTTTATTAACCAGAACATCAGGCCATATGACAATGATTGTTTAAAGCATACTGGAAACGTAGGAAAATACAAGACAAAACTGCTGTGTTGGGCTCATTTGATACTTATATAAACTTGGCACAAAGATACACTGAAATAGGAAATTTGTCACCTTCTGGAAAAATCATTTGCTAAGAGGTGTAGCTATGGAACGTTACATGACCAGATTTGCCGAATAAATACAAAATCCTGAGTGTTACAAAGGGAAGGATAGCAGGGGGTTGGGAGTGAGTCCCTGCAGATCTCACAACAGAGCTGCTCACACATCACAGTTGCCCGGTGGGACCCCGCACTGTCACAGTAATTTTCATGCTATAAGGAGCACTCTGAATGCATGCAGAAGACATGCATGTTATCTGTTATCCTGAGTCACAAACTCAACATCTTCCTAATTCCCAGATTTTCCCTACTTTTCATGTTTTTGCCATTTTTGAAATAAAACTAAACCCCTTTTATGTTAGATACATGGACCCACACTTCCTTTAAAAGAAACCATAAAACAGCGCCAACATATTGTGTTTTGAAAGGTACCGCACTGTAAGGGGAGACTTACACTAAAGTGAAGTCACTGATGGAGGTGAAATGAAATGAAACACAGAGAGGAGCAGCACTTCATGGAGTTCCTCTTGTTTTTTCTTCCTTCCTACTACCTCCACTGCACTTTCCTTTTCCTCCACCTTTCGCGTCTCGGTCTGACCTCACCTTTTGACTTCTCCTGGCTTTATTTTACGGTGACATCACCACATCACCCCCCGATGCTGAAATTAGAGCCACAGTGATGCAGGTCAGGGCAGTGGCGATAACCGTTGGTTCTGTTTCACAGCAGCAGGCTCTCTTTCAGCTTGCTCTGCCAGCTCCTCTGGGTGTGCAGTGCGATGGCCTTTTTGTCTCCCACTCAAAGTCTGTCTTCAGTTATTCTGTGAAGGAACTGAACAAGCAGGCTCTTGACTTTGGCTACTGAGCCCTCACTAGATTTGCCAGAGAAGCATTTGGTGGGAGCAGTTAATAAACTGCCTATAAATGGGTTAAATGTTTATTGTTTATTGATACAGTGCAGCCACCCATACAGGGTTTTCAAGCATTTTGTGTAAATTTTTGACCAGGAAGCACACACAGTCACACACACAACACAAGCACATGCCAAAAAATATATGTGTAAACATATGCAAAAAACAAAAACTTGGCCACACCTGCAAACCAGTACAAGAAAGCAGTGTCTTTAAAAAATTGTGAAATTATTCAATTAAATTTATGCAGAGCTGCCATCACAGTGTAGAACATTACGAGTGTAAATTTTGTGTTCTGTGACGTAAGTCGACCTCTGACACAGCTTTAATAGGCCACTTCGGCTACCTTACATACAGACATCCACAATCCAGTGGATGTATTTTAAATTACATCAAAATTGATTCCTGTGAAAGAAGATAGAAACATTCTTTTTTTAGTTATCTAGTATTTGACCTCATATGTAGTACGGTTTGACCTCGTTTGTGACATGCACGTGTATTATTATTCATTGTAAGTCGCTTTGGACAAAGGTGTCTGCTAAATGAATAAAATATAAATGTAAATTTATTTCTGAATATTCTGTGAATGTCTCTTTTAAAACTATGTCCCTCAAACTCCTATGACTAATACAGAATTCATCCACCATACCTTTTATCCTGTGAAGGTTCGGCCTGGAGCCGATCTGTGCCCTAAACTCCAGAGAATCATGGTTAAAAAATCGTGTATTTAATCTTATTACGACCATCAAATCTTACTCCGAGACCCCTTTGTCACTTGCTACATTAATATTCCTCCAGTGGGTGTCGCTGTTGGCATGGCCACAGTGGCCCAAAGTGCGAGTAGATGAGAAGCGCAATAGCCTATCTGTGTCGAAATATGTAAATGCCACCGCTTTATATGTGCGGGGGGCGAGAGAGAAAGCGGAGCTATGTTATTTCTTTCCTCTGCCTTTTGAGAGCGGAGGATATATTTTTGCAGTTGACTGCGTCCCTGTTTGCGGGTAATATGTACGGAGATGGAGAAGGTGCGATGTGGGACCGAGTTGGACGTCCACGGCGGGACTGTATGTGCTACTTGGGACCTCCGACTACTTTAATGCCTATGTAAGAATCAACTTAAACTTTGTATACGCATTCCAGGAAGATGTCGCAATTGTTTGTGTTTGGCAGTAAGCTAAAGCGTGTGGCATGTCACAAGTATTTTATAATACTTTTTAAGACTACTGAGTAATCCTCAATTACCAAAAATAAAAATACATGGCATCTCCTAGTCAAAATTATTTGCATATCTATAAATAAATATTTCTGTTTGTCTGATTCAAACGAATGTCTCACATGTACTAAATGTGTGATGCGTAAAGCAGTTAATTGAAAATTGATAAATTTGCTATTTTAATTGGTGAATTGCAGTAGCTTTTAGACTGTAGTCTCACTCTAGGGCCTCTAAACAGGTTATCCTTTCTGATAAATGATGAAGTACCTATTCCCAATGTTCTGCTTATGGGCCCGTCTCCTCTTGTATGTAGGTTACATTAAATAAAAAATACTCCAAGAACGCGCTGCCACAGATGTGTGCGGTGTACTGTATATGCTGAAGGAATTTACTAAAGAGTTATTTTAAAAGGATACCAAAGAGTTATAAAAACAAACTAATTTGTGAATAAGGTAAGGTACATGGAGTCAAAGGTAGATCTATTGTTGGTCACAATATTGCGACTGATAAAAGGCAAGAGACCCGATGAGCGGGTACGCGAGTGGGTGGCGTGAGGCATATTTTAACTGCGGACCTGGAACATAAAGGCAGTACATTTGCTTAGTTGGTCTGAGCTCAAAGAACGCCCCTCACAAAGGCTGACGCCTAATTAACGAGAGTAAACGTGGCTGTTCGAGCTAGTTAATTAAATATAACACTCGGTTGTCCTTTGGTGCAAACTGTATGCACAGAAACGGAAGGATTAAGTGTATATCTCTCGAGACATGTATTAATGGGTACATTAATAATTGTAATCAATGTGTCTATTTACATCTCTAATTCTCACTGTAGGGGTGTAGAGCATATAATATACAAAAGTAACAGCCACTTTATGCCAACTCTTTTCTCTTTGCAAGCGGAGGATCAGTGAAGTCAGATGCATCTCCGGTCTTCTGGCGCGGAGTGCGCTCTCAGCGATACGCCCGTGTGTTTAATACACCAGCGCGGAGAAAAATACAGTAGATCATCTATTTAAACGGGTGTCACTCGAGAAGAAAAATTGCATGTAATTTACTGTTCAATATAGTGTGTGTTTTCAGAAGCACTGTCACCCCAGGCGCAGTCAAAGACACCAAGCTCTCCGTTTAATAAATGATTTTATTAATCTAGCGCTGTGGATTTCGGTTACTCTGCCTGCCCATCCTTGGGGTCCCGTTTTTCCAGCGGAATGCGGAAATCGCCAGAAGTGAGTCCGAGACGGCTGTCAGACATCAGTCCCCAACTCCGACAGCTGAAGTACCTGGTTGTGGACGAATCGATCAAGGAAGACCTGAAGTCGTCACGCTCGGTAGAGGACATTAACAGTGCATCCATCGAAGAACGAATTCTGAGGATCACTGGTTATTATGGGTACCAACCATGGAATGCAGTTTACAACAGTAAGTGTGAAAGGGTTCAGTTTGATGTTAAATACACCGTTACATAATCTTCATAATCGAGAGTCTAAACGCGTTTAGCAGCATAAATAAATCTTGGTGCATCTGAGGGAACGTTTAATCTGCTTTTTGTTAGCGCCGCCAAGGTTTTTTTTTTTCATGGGAGAAATAAAGGTGTTTAATATTAAAAGCATTTTAATATCCTATCAGATTACATTTTAGTATAAATCAGAGGAAATTACAGATTCGTCATCTGCTTTTTTACAACAGCCTATCTTTGTACCAGGAAAGCAGAGCTGAAATCGGACCGTTCTTTGCGCGTTATAACGGGCAATTGTTGAATGTTGAGAGGGTTGTAGACATGAACATTTATAGGGAAGGCAAGTACTTAACACAGTCCATAGATACTAAAGGCACTGATGCAGATATTTGAATTGTGGTGGACTGCCTTATTTTGTATTACATTTTGAATCCTTTTTAACTCCAAAAAGTTACCACAAGAAGTGTGTCAGTGATGAGAGGGTGTGTTATACATTGCTTTTACCATTTACCATTCTGGTAAATGGTAAAAGAGTGCTGGTCCCAACCTTCTGAGTTTATTGTCCAGTAATACAACCAGTCATTGTTAAACAGACACCCCATCTTTAAGAGTTTATTGTTCACAACTCTTGCATGAGATTTTTTGTTAGGTTGAACTGTTCACTTCGGACCTCTTTGCTTTAGAACATTTTTGCATTCTTTTACCAAAAACCAAAAGAAAAAGCTCTTTCTGTCTGATTTTTCCCTGTCACATATCTTGGATTATTTTTATTCTCTTTTTATTTTGTCCCAGTTAAAAATAATAAATGCACAGGTGTACCACTCCACAAACACAGGTCAGAAGAACGAGACAAAGATTCTGGTTTCTGAAAAAATATTCCACGTGTTTTAAATTGAAATGCATGTTCACTGTTCTTCTCTGAACTGAACTATTCCCTTGTCTTAATATTTGATGTAGGAGTTTGTCATAATGTCTCTCTTCCTAATATGTTAAAGCCTCAGAAATTATGCACCTCTATCATCTGATTTTTTTTGTGTCATGCTAATGGATGGGCTTGGGTTCTACACTAGCCAGGATACAAAAATCTATGTAACAGTGGAACCAGTAGTCATTTCAAATGGCCAAAATTTGTGTTACCTTTTGTAAGTTACACCATTTTATTTTCATTTACAAATTTCTTCTGCACCACAAACACGTGTTTCATAGGTGCACCAAAGTACATTCATTCAGAGTTTGTTCATTAACCCTGCCAGTTTATCTGGTATTGTGTGACTTCACCTAAACATGCTATTGTATGGGAATGGGCAGTTCTAGGCCTTGTGGGTGTGCCCCTGTGACAATATGCTTTCACCACTTGTGCCCCCCTAAAGTATGAAATATTTAGTTACAACTTACTAGTGGTCACAAAGTGATAAAGTAAGCATAACTAAAAAGTAAATCCAATTTATATGTGGAACACTTAAGATATCATCACAATTCGTTTAAAATGTAAATGAGAGTAAATAAAACGCTGAATAATTATGAGCATTTTTGCATTTGCTTCTAAATGTTTGTAATGTAAGTAAAATGGCTTAATGTTTGAAAAATAACTTGGATTAGTGTCACTGGCCAGTGTAACAGAATAACTGGTGCCCCCCAAATTTAAAGTTTAGAACCCCCTAGGTGTATAACGTATTTATTCTACTACCTGAATGGTTTGCATTGTTAGTTTCTACAACCCAGGGAGCAAACATGCGAAATAAAATTCTTTTGATTTTTATCCTACGTGATTGTCAATCATGGATGTGCAAGACCGCACAGTTCACAGTAAGCAACAGTGAAACTGAATCGTGGTTTTTTTATACTGCTGAAATTGAGTCTTTTGTAAAGCAGTGAAAAGCATCAGTGTAGAATTGGCCTGAGAGCCGTGGGGATGGACACTGTGAGGCCCAGATGCAGACAGTATCATCTTCTCCCTCAGATATCCTTCATGATTTCTTCCAGCATGTGCTTTGTTGCATCAGGTTCAGGGTGCTGGTCTGGAGAAGGTCTCTCTTTTCCAAGCCCCTAGCCAGACACTATGCAAAGATGCCCATTTTTCTGCTTCCAGCTCCAGTAGATTAGCCCATGCTGGCACAGGAGAACATCTTGGCTCCAGGGTCTGCTTTTTCCAGTTTCTCTCGTTTATACATACATTCTGTCATATAGCCATGTGGATCTTCTATAATCATAGCTTCACTCAGAGCCGGCTCTGCACGTATTTGTGTAACGTACACATCTTTAAATGGAAGAGTAACCCTTCAGCTATCAGACACAAAGTCCTGGTTTAAATCCAGGCCTCTTCAGAAAATGTCTTTAACTGTAACGCAGCTGGGTTTAGTAATTGTCCAATACTAACTTTTATTATGCAAAGCAGTTCTCTACTGTTAACTGGGAAGATGTTTAAGGATGATAATGATTTCTCTGCCAAAATAGAAAGGGTTTGCCGTATCAGCTTGTATTGTCCATCTTTTAACATGCAAACACAGAGCCACTTGATGTTTGGCAGGATGCACTCTAATAAAATGTAATTACATTTAAAGATTAAATGCAATTATGTTTTATTACAGTGCATCCTGCCAAATATACGACGTGTTCTGCACTAATGATCTGAGCTTTTGACTCTATAATAGTGTGTTTTGCATCTGCGGACGTTGCCGTTGTTTTTCCGCTGCCAGTTTTCATAGATCTTAACCAAAACTGTGCTAGCTCACAACAGTAAGACAACATAGAGACAGAGGTCAGTGGCCAAGGGCATGAAGAAATGACAAGGCAATAATAAAACTCAACTGTGACTGTTGTATTTTAAAATTCTTTTCGTAACAAAGCGACGTCATCCCTCCCTCTGTGTCTGTATATTCCACTTCTCTATCCAATTCCAAGTGTTGTGTAAGCGCTCACCTTTCAATCTGGAATCAATAAACTGCATGCCCAGTTAGCTGCGGTGTGCCAATTTAGAACCTATGAAGAAATGGTTGCTATAAGTGTGTCTGATGGAGACCTCATGGATATTGACATGTTAAATTTTAACAGCAGATAGAACATCAGTCATCATCTGTGGCTTAGTTATTTCGGTCCGTAGAGTCATATTGGGGTGTACACATAAAACCTTGTGGCGTCCAGTCTTGCACTGATACAGTCAGGGACCTATTAGGGACCTATATGTCACCTGCAGAATCTTGTGATCCATATCTGAAAGTCCCTTGAGTGGCTGGACTTGCCTTGTTTATATTAGACTATACAGAGGCTGTGTCTGGTGGTGGTTGGTATGTGCGTGCGTGTGTGTGCGTGTGTGTGTGTGTGTGTGTGTGTGAGCAGATGCAGAATACTGGTATTTTTGGCCAGTTCTTGTCAGGCAGATCTTCCTGACAACAGCACAATTTAATTGCATGTTTTTGATGATAATAACAAGTGTTATTGCTTAGTTACTCTGCATGTGCGTTTCTCAACTTCTACAGCTTACCATACTTTTGTTTTTTTTTTTTTTTTTGCAAAAATAACAATAATAATTTGATCTTTTATTCCTAAGCATGAAACATTTTAGGAATAAGATGCCAAATCAGAATTTATACAGAACACATAACCTTGATAATATCTCCTAATTCCTGAAAATCCAAGGATCTTTCAGAAAAACTCACATATTGCAGTGAATCCCTGGCTCTGGTGTACATTGTTTGCTCCTCCAGCATGTTTCAGTTATGAATTAAACATGGAAAGCCGTCCTCGCTTCGCTCAGCACTGCATGCATTTCCGCATGGTTCATGTTGCACCGACGTTTTAGATAAGAGTGATAGAAGACGTCGATGCTGAGGTCATTTGGAGTGGGCTCGCCTCCTCTTTTCAGAGGTAGCGTGAGAGCTGCTGCAGCCATGGACAGTTGGCGAAAATGTGTGCCTGAAACAGAGAAGAGAGGAAACACTGTGATGTTCTCCACAAGAGGACACATCCACACATCTGCAGGCTCTCCCGGTTATTCTGTCTTCACTCGGTCTGAAAGTGTGGAACAGGTTTCAGGGATTCAGTTTCATTCGAAATATTTACAGTCTTTTGAAGCCGATTAATTTATACATCAACGGGGCAACACCTGTGGTTTTCAGACTGTAAACCATAGATAAATAGTATGTAAATATATAAGAAAATAAATGGTAGAAGTGTTCACTTAGCATTGTTGTTACTTTTCCTCTTCACTATACACTGCTTCTTTTTTCTGCCTGGGAACAGGGTTTTGTTATGTAAGGCTTTATGAATGAATTATTTAGAAAAGTGAAGATCATGCACCTTCTTCTGCTATCCAGGGTGTGCTTGCTTACAGCTCATTGGCCTTTGAAGGCAAATAGTCTCCTGCTCAGAGATGCAGTGGAGTTCACAGGGCAGTCAGAGTAATTTCCACAGACTTCAAACAAATTGGTGCACAGTTTCCATAGAGCAGGTGGCTGTTTGCTCTGAAAACCCCACACCTTTCTCAGCACCTTCTAATTTGTCTGGGTCAACACTGTGATTAAGGATGGATTGTTTATTTTATATGCTACAGTTTGTCAAATTTGGATCTGTCATGAATTGCTCATTTGAAAATCATACAGAACAGTTAGGTTGAAGGTACATTACAGGCCCTGAACACTCATTACAGTTTGCATTTCAGGTAACATTAGCATTGCATGCATGCTAGAGATGTGTTAACTGCAGCTATCCAGCACACAGACCAGTGCTCTAGTAAAGGTATCTAAGGTTTTATTTAGGTATAAAAAAAATGCAAAGAAAACAAAGCAAAAACTGTGTAACTGTAATAATGTCATTGTTTTAGTGTTTCAAAACAAAATATGGCTTATTATATTATTAATAGGATCATTTTGTTTTGATGGGTGGGGTGTTGTGGGTTCTGTTTCTAAGGGAGCATTGACCTTTAGATGACCTTTAAATGCATTACATACTGTACATATACCAGTATATTCTGTCTAAACTATAGCCCATCAGTGTCACTTTCAGATTTTTTTGCGCAGCAGGTAATAAAATTACTGCAATGAGCACAAATTGCCTTACGTGCAACGCTGTAGGTCCATTGCTCTCAAACTCTTGTGTTATTCATTTCATGGTCTATATTGTGTTTTATACTAGGTGTTTTTGAAAAATCTATGTTTTTCAAAAAGTTTTATTTGCAACTCCACAGAGCACCATCCCAAAAGGGATAGGGTCATCAAGGTGTTTTTTTTAGTTTGGCAAACATCAGTCATGCCTTCATGTTCCTCTTGGTTGGCAGAGGTTCTCACTTATGACTACCAGTCTGACCCAAAGTCTTTCTAATGGTGGACTCATGAATGCTGATCTTATCTGAAGAGAGCAAGGCCTGTGGTTCTTTAGATGTTATTCTGGGTTATTTTGTGACTCCTTGAATGAGTTGTCAATGTGCTCTTGAAAAATGTTGGTAGGCCAGCCACTCTTGAGAAGATTGATCTTTGCTCCAAGTTTTGTCTCTTTGGAGATAATGCCACTCTTTCGAGCTTTCGAAATGGCTTTTTAACCTTTTCCAGAGTGATACATTTTAGTAACTGTATCTTCCAAAATTTCTTTTGGTCACAGTGTACTGAGTTTTGAGACCTTTTCACCTACCTCATGTTGCTGAAACGGTTCTACTTCACTAATGCTTACATTCAACGTTGTTGTCAGTAAGTCTGTGTCAGGATGTTGGGTCTGGGTGTTGGGTTCTAATTGAACCCAGTTATTAATTATTTGGTTACATGGTTGATTGAGCCACTCAAGGGGCGAGTAGTTTTTTTTACTTAAGGACTGTTTGAGTTGGATAATTTATTATGTGCAAAATTAGAGGAAATCAGGAGGGGGGGCAATACTTTTTCATCATTATACATCATTGTATTATTATTATTATTATTATTATTATTATTATTATTATTATTACTCTGTGTGTGTGTGTGTGTGTGTGTGTGTGTGTGTGCGTGTGCGTGTGTGTGTTTCCATGTAGGGCAAATATCTGATATCCACCAGACCCCACACACTGTTCCTCGGCAAAATAAATGGAAATAAATGATTATGTAAAGGTTTACATCTATTTATTACAAAAATTTTGAACATGACTTGTTGACTGTTTCAAACACACAAATGAATTTAAATAGAAAATAAGACAGGTGTGACTTAGTCACCCTGATGAAATCAACTGTGACAGTTCACAGCCATAAATATTCAATTTCCAGCATGTTTGCAGCCTCCATGCTTCATTTTACTTACATATCTGACCTTTTAAAAATGAGTGACTCACTTCATCTGTGAATCTGCATAACTTTATTTAAAGTCTCATTTTGACAGCCTAGTAAACTGTAGATTAGAGAAGCACAGGGAGGACTGAGGTTTCACCATCATGTGAGATGCCTGTGCCACTGCCATGGAATCAGGCAATTTAGACTTAAGTGAATTAAATGGCTTATGCTGTAGTGTGATGTTTAGTGTTCCAATAAATTTCAATCACACTTGTTGAGATTTAATTGATAGCTTTATAATATATGCAATAATGAAAAGCCATCAGGACAAGGAAGTATCCACAATGCCCACGGTTTTATTCCAGGCGTGTAAATGCTGAAGGCGCTTTATGAATGCAGGAGCAGAACCATGTCTCAGAAGCAAGTTATCCAGAAGAAGGTGTGTGTGGCAATAATTGTTCTTGAATAACACAGATTGTGTACAGCATGTTGCGTGTTAGCACTGACGAAAAAGGTCCACACATTTTTTTTTTTTTTTGGAGAAATGAGCATTTCTCCATTTTCAATTTTATAGATTTTGCCTCTTTTAAGCCATCAGGATTGTGCCAAGCTCACTGTCTGGAATATGTCTGAAATGTCACATTGCTAACGAACCTCCTAATGACGCATTCAATATTCTCAGTTTTCATAATTTATTACTTCTTCTTGTATTGGAATGCATTTCATGAATTCAGAGCGCATGGTGCAGGAGAACATTCATTCAGTGCTAACTGACAAATGCATGGATTGCTGACTGGGCCTGGGTATGAGAAAAGTGTGTGTGTGTGTGTGTGTGTGTGTGTGTGTCTAGATTACATTCAAAAGGCTCTCAGACAAGGAATCAGCAAATGCTGTTATACTAAAAATGATTGTGACAATATGAAATAATAGACTTGATTGCAATGTAAAATTAATTTGGTCACATAAGTGGCTCAAGATGGAATAATATATTCATATGATGCTGTTATTTTCTTAGCACTTATGTTAAATGAATAAGGTTACTGTCATAGTCTGTTGTATTTGTGAGTAATCATACAGACATTTTCAGGATTTTGTGAAGAATATAGTGTACATCTTGTTGCAAACCAAAAATAACATTTGAAGGAAAAACAATAACAAAAAAAAACTTAATACACAAAAACAGATGCAAAACAAATGGAAGATGAGCAAAAATATAAACACCATAAATGGTAACAGTTGGCTGCACGTTCATCTGATTGGTCAGAAGAACTGGTTACTGGGAAGGGTCAGTGGGGTGTGGCCTTGCAGCTTTATTGCCAGTTGTTAATTGCTAAGATCAAGGACATGGTCAACTGCAGGCTGCAGGGTAGAACAGATTCACTTGCATTGAAATGTTTAGCCTACTGCTGATACTAAATGATGCAGACAATACTGCCTGTGGCTTACAGTACTGTTACTCCTTGGCTAAAAAGAAAGACCAGGCAAATTTTTAAGACTTATTTTTAAACTCAGTGTTATTAGTTACGGATGCCATTAATTTCCAACTAGGCAGGAAAACGTAATTGTATCTTGGGTATGTTGAAGTTTGTGATTTGATTACATCCCAACCTATTAGATTTGAGTTATTTAAATTACCCAGTTATAACTATGGCTCTTGATTTCACTGCAATACTGCACACCATAATATTATGAATTTTTCCATAGATTAACATTTACATGATTGTCGTAGGATAGAAAAAGATAATACAGGAGTGATGAAATTTTTGCCAGTTTAGGGTAATTCAGTTACTTTACTAACATGCACAAGAACAGTGATGACATGGAGCCTATCCGAGGCATCACTCGTCACAAGGTGGCTACGTTTCACAGGACACAGAGAGCAAGAGAGCTCCCAGAGCTCAAGGTCAGCAATGAACTAAAAGTAGATAGTAGGTATAGTCCTATAAATGAACAGCTTGTGTCTGTGGTCATGTTGGCAGTCCTGTCTGAGGCATGATCGATCAGCTGGTTTCTCCTACAACACCCCTCACTTCCTTGCTGAAATTAGGTCAGTTGCTCACTGACATGACGAGCCCCCCACCCCCCTCCCGTACACTTGGGACCAGCTAGCATCCCACACTGCTTCTGGAGTCCCTAACTGCAGCCCAACTGCTTAGAACATGTCACCTGGAATCAGTCTTCTGCTTCTCCACCCAACTGGAAAAAGGAAGCAAAAACCTCCCGTTAAACAGTATAAAGAAACACATTAGAGAAACAAAAATGGAAGAGTAGGAGTCGTGCCTGATGTGATTAACCTGTGTGTCAGAAGGTCTTTTTTTATCCCCTTGGCAGGTGCTAATCCACAGGTCTTGTGTGTTGGAGGTGTTTTGGAAAGGGTGCGGTTGAAGGGCAGTGGTGAGGTCAGGCTCAGTGGGTGTAGGTGAGATGAGAGGGCCAGGGGCTTTGATGAGATCGCTGTAAGAGGGGAAGGGGTCACAGTAACACATGCACCTAATTTGTAGTATGGATGAGCTCCATACATTGGCTCTCAGCATTTTGTACCAGTTGAAGTGGATGTAGAGAAAACAAATGATCACTGGTGACACAAGTGGTGCTGTTCTGCTGTTGGTCTGCCTGCCTTTGTCCTGTTCTGCCCATGGGCTGTTCTGCCCTAATGCTATTTTGTAAACATGCTGTTCTGTCCTCATGCTGTTCTGTAAATGAGCTGTTCTGTTCTCATGCTGTTCTGTAAATGAACTTTTCTGTCCTCATGCTGCTCTGTAAATGAGCTGTTCTGCCCTTGTGCTGTTCTGCCCTCATGCTGTTTTGCCCTCCTGCTCTTCTGCACTCATGTTGCTATATAAAGTACTGTTTTGGCCTACTGCTGTTCTCTTCTGGCTGTCCTCATGC
This sequence comes from Chitala chitala, assembly GCA_025773905.1. NCBI lineage: Eukaryota > Metazoa > Chordata > Actinopteri > Osteoglossiformes > Notopteridae > Chitala > Chitala chitala. Next base: position 14,584 of record JABJVR010047248.1, on the reverse strand, counting down.
CAGTTCCTGAGTTTTATCTGCAGAGCAACTTTCTGCATGACCTTACAGGTACCTACACTCTCCATCAGAGCCCACATTAACAAGTGCCTTGTTTGCACTCATACAACAAGTCAGCAGAGATGTCAGAGTTCATTGTAAAAATGTAGGAGCCAAATGTAAAAAGCATGAAAAGCCAGCATGAAAGCGAGGTAAAGCTGTGCATAATGGGCTCTGTGGAGCTGGGTGCTTTTAGGACAGCGAGGGCTATTAGTGGGTGCCAGTGACCTCTAACACTGCCTTGTGGTCTCTGTAAGAATGTGTCCTACACACACACAAACACACACACATACACACACATTGCTGGTCAGCAGTGTGAAGTCAGTTTGATAGCTTAGAAGAGAATCGGAAGAAAAAGGTCAAGCTCCAACCTTACAGCAGAGCCCAGAATGAGAGGTGATCTATCAGATAACAGATGTCAAGGAAAGGAAGTGACCGGAAGGAAGCAAACAATCAATTTCAGTGGTGTTTCCCTTTTCATTACGGTTTCTGTGATGTAGAGAATGGGTGAAGACCTGCTGTACCCATAATCCTTCAGGTTAAACTGTTATCATTTCATGCTAATCAATCTATATAAGAATTTGGGAATTATTTAAATCACTGTTTAAATAAAAGGGATTCAGCATACCATTAGAAAAATATTTGAACACAAATTGCTGATTAAAATTTTTGTTTTGTTTTTAGGTTAATAAGGAAATGTCTTTATATATAAATTTTTACTTGTAATTAATATGTTAGTTCCATGTAATTGTCTTTTTTTGACAGGAAAACTGTGAATAATCAATAACCGGGTTGGTTGTCCTCAACTGCCTGTGCTGTGGGGTATAAATGTGGCCTAGCTGCTATCATACCTGTATTCTTTACTTTTAATTTAGAATGTTCCTAAATGTAATGTTGCATGTTAAGAAACAAAATGTGTAATTATTGTCTTATTATAACTCATTTTAACTTTATTTATGACTTTTCTTCCCTGTAATGAACGTCCTGGATTCCTGTACAGAAAGATATATTAGTGATTACGTTGTTTACTTTTTATAATGACTTTATCAGGTATATTAACACAGTGTTAATTGTTCTGTAATCATGTAGCAGTCATGTAATGCACCTGAAAGAGAGAGGAGAGAGAGAGAGAGACTGAGAGACACAGAGAAAGAGAGCAAGAGAGTGTGTTAAACACAGCTTTGATGGAGAATTGTTAAGAATGTCAGCAGCTGGATTAGGTGTAATCAGGCTCTCACAGTTAAACGCGCACATTGTCACTCTGAGGAGTCCATTCTCCAATATGCTGCTGGGATAACCTGTACCATTGATTGGATAGCAAGGTCTTGTTACTGTGGAAACCAGAGTGCCATGGCAGAACTACATTGGGTCATCATCCAGGGATGCAGGGAAAGTTTGAGGAAGAGTAGGGAGAGGTCGTATAGTATAACATGACTTAAACAAAGACCAATTACTCAAATATCTCCTCTGAGTCATTGCCAGTAATTGATAGGACAGTTGATTAAATCTATCACAATGTTAAGACTCTGCAGTTGGTTTCAATGACCCTGTACTGCATTTTACATTCAATTGTGGCACAAAATCTTAACCACAGACAGCTTTGCTGCTGGTGTAGAATAAGTAAATTGCATTGTATTTAATGATGTAGTTAAGCATTAGACCTCTTTTAGGTAATGTCTTCCATTTCTTGAAGGTTAGGCATACATAACCCATTTATAGAGATCCATGTTTACATATTTATTACAGAAGTTCACATCCACATTCAGCCCAGGTCCTTTTCAGTGAAGGTCTGCTGCATACTGGTGATCCAATCAGAGTCAAACTGTTTGTGACCCTGAAGTGACACTTCAGCTGATTGTGCAGGTTACCGTTTTGTCTGTCATTGACTGAGTGGGAATCTTAATCACTTTTGCTGTTTTAGATCAGCTAATCAGCTGCTGATGGAGGGGTACACAGAAACACGACAAATGGTTGGCTTCACGGAAGAAGTGAACTGATTTGGTAGGATAAAGGATGAGGATGTTTGGGAAATGCCAAAAAAGACAGAATTCTGAAGGAAGCTGAGAGGAAGGTGTGGGTGATGAAAGGGTAATGGAGTGTTGAAGGAAAGAGGATGGTACTGGCAAATAAGGAAAGTAGGCTAGTATAGAAGGAAACCAGACAAGGAAAACAGGCTGGTAAATAAGGAATGTTTGGTAGTATATAAGGCAAAGAGGCTGTCATATAATGAAAGAGGTTGGTGTATAAAAAATAGGTTGGTAGATGAAGAGAGAGGGTGGTATATTAGGAAAATATATTGGTATATTAGGAAAAACTCTGGTAACGGTCAGTTACCTTCATCATCAATAATTTGGAAATATTTCACAAGGAAAGAACGCACCCACAGCACTTTAAAAGTGGTAACATAATAGAAAATAGGTGACAAGAACTGGACTCATTCACTGCCTGCAGGATGGGGGGTGACATAAAGAATAAAGTTGGCATATACCAAAGCAAGCAGGGTGTGGTGGGATTAGAATTTCACGTGAAGAAAGGAATAAGTAATGAGGGAAAAACAAGGAAACAAGAAGAAGTGAAGGGGGCAGAGAGGGACAAGGAGAAGAGCTGAGAGAGCAAGGAAGCAAAGAAAACAGGGAGGGAGAAGACAAAACAGGTGGGACATCACAGGAACCAGGGAGTGGAGGGGTGCCAACAAAGCAGCAATAATGGGCAGGATGGCATGACAGGTAGCCATCTTTGAAAGAAGAAGGGGAAGTGACAGACAAATTCAGGGAGAGAGAGAAAAAGAGGAAGTGAGACAGAGGGAAGAAGAGACAGAAAAAGTGAAAGAGAGATAGAGAACGAGAGATGATTGACAGACAGAGAGAGAGAGAAAGGGAGAGAGACAGAGAGAAAGAATGCATTTCTCTTCTATATTGTTTCTGCATCAGTTTCATCCTTGGCCCAACACAGGGACCATGACACCGTACTGGAGTTGTGTGGGTCAGGGAGTATTGCAATTACCAGAGCTGGGCAAACAAGATCAAAGTGGACAGCGAGTGGCAGAGTCCTGGGTGAGGGGAGTTTGGAGGGTTCAGAGAGAGCAGAGGCCTGGAACCAGCTTTCCTCAGAGCTGCCAAGCCCCCCTGGAGCTTCTCTGACCATTTCTACCCCCAGGGGTTCTGATTAATGTGTACTTTTATTATTTAACAGTGTTAAAGGGCAGCATAAGAAAAAATGACACATGCACTTCGTTGTACTTGTTTTTCTGTATTTAACTGTAATATTCTTCTATAGCCCTTCATAATCAGCACAGCTGTACTGCTGGGACTAAAGAAGTTATGGATTCTTCATCTGTCAATATTTTAGACAGAGTACAGAATGTGAGCAGGAGAGGAGAGGAGTGGAGAGGAGAGGAGAGAGAGAGAGAGAACCAGTTAGTGTCCTCAGGTTGGGGATGCTGCCTGATATGCTGCCCAGAGAATAAGGAGGGACAGACAGACAGGCAAGGACCTGAACAGTGGAAAGGGGCACATTCCTAACATCTCTCACTACCAACATTAGCATGTTGAAAACCTTAATGACGCTAATACTTTAATGGAACCTGTAAAACTGGACCAGATTTACACATTCAAGCTTGACAAAACTAATGGAACCATCAACACTTATTCATTCAGGGGCACAGCAGGTGAAAATCGTGTGGCTTTACATTCTTTGCTGACTAAACTAATGCATCTTTACTGATAAAAGCTGGCAAAGACAGGAACCAGACTTATTATGAACGATCATATTCGAGCACAATGTGCTGGAAGATGTGGGTATCTAACAACCACATGCTCAAATCTTCCACAGCAGGCTGTCGCGTTTCCCTGTTTTTCTGTCAGCCTTTTGTGAAAGTAACAGCAGAGGAAAGCAAGGGAGGGTCTATTTATTCTCTGAAGTCTCTGGCTCTGTAGTGTTCACCACTTTCCTATTATTGAAGGATCCTGTCTGATACCCTCCCTTTGAAATGCTTACAAAAACCGGCGGGGCGGAGGATTAAAGGCAGGTGTGCGAATTTCGAACGGATCGGAGTCTGGCTCTTTAAAAATAGTCTTTGTTGTGAAAGGGAAGCATTACAGAGACACGCTGTTATTTGGAGACAAGTTGTTATTGTGCCACGTAGCATATTTGGTTATCAATTTTCTTTATTTTACAGGGGTAGAACATTACAGTCGTTTGAATGTACTCTTGCACAATAACATGATGTTCTGTTTCTGTTCAAACCGTTTTGCACATAGCAGTTGAACGGTGCACTGCGGTTAACTGGGTAAGCATGCAGAGCCAGTGTTCACCACTAGAGGCAGCTCGCACCACAGTTTGGCATAAGCTCATACATAGCCACTGACCCACAGTGAGTAACACAGTCTTGTTTGCACATTTAATTAAGGTGTAAGCTTCGAAAAATGCCTGCTCTTTCCTCGTTTTCCTAATTTTTTGTCAGCTTTCCACACATTGCATGACATTGGATCGAAGTGTTCTGATACGTCACCCTTTATTAATGCCCATTCTGGATTGGCTCAGCATTGGCTCAGCAAGACCCCTGAGTTGTTACAGCTACATGTAGAAGTGGAGGAGCACTATAGGGCATGGCCCATTGGCTGATGCCCACTTCCTGCGCCTGTGTCAGATGCACTGGGGACACAAAGTGCTTATGATCACCAGTGGCGATCAACACGACGTGTTCAGATGGGTTTTAGAAAAATGGATATGGCTGTTCATGAGTGCATCAACATGCCAAGTAAGCGTGCAATCAACAGAGAACAGAGTGTAGCTCTCCTCTTGCCACCAAAGTATCTGACAGAGAATGTACTGGCTGGTGAGGCACACATTAACTTTTTTACATGTGCTCTCTATTATTCTATTCTTATTCCTGGCTTTCAGGGAGTGACTCAGAGATAGATTGTCTGTTAGTCCCAAACCTCAGCATGATTCCCCAGATGTGAGGCTTTCATGTTTTTCATTCCAAAAGCAAACTGATTAACTGATTCACAGCCCAAAGGGTCATGACAGTTTTTCATAGTTAGAGAAGCACTCATCTTTTATGTTAGGCACAACACAAACAAGTAGTGTCTGAAATCATCTCATTAACTTGGCTGCAGATAGACGTGACGATAATCAGATCTATGTTCTTGGCAATAAATAAAACCATTTGTTTGTACATTTTTCTTGTTCGAGATACTAATACACGTCACACATATGACAGGTTTCTAACAGCATGAAGTCACATTGTTTGACAGCAGCGTCACCTGCTGTTAAGAAAATGTCAGTAATCAATACATAGCCTTTTGGGACTAACTTTAATGTCTGAATTAAATCGTGTTTGGTACTCAATTTTTTTCATAACGTTTTGTACGTATCTCGTGTTAGGTGAAAGTTTTCTTGACTGTTGTTTCGAGAAAATGTAGCCAAGATTTTGTGGTTTTAGCATTTAAATAAAAAAAAAACATGAAAGTAGTAATATTCTGTCAATGATTTTAATCATTAAGGTCCTTGGAATTGTGGGTCCCTAGGACCCTAGAAAGGCAATAGGGTTTGGATATTACTGGTAGATGGTATGTCATTAATGTTTGAGCTACGGATGAGGCACTATAACATGAATATAGTTTCAAAGAAGTCGACGGATTAGGATTTAAAAATAAAGTGGAATATTAGTTTATGTGCATGATTGTGATGTTACTGTTAGACAACTACAGTAGTGGAGGCGATGCATTTAATAATTTAACTGTACCTTGTTATTTACTATTATTTATACTATTTAAAGTACCTTAAACTTTGAACTGTGTATCGTGTTATAGACAGTTGTAAACATTGCTGAAAACTTCCCATGTAACTGATGTGTGTATGTAGCTGTTTATGGTATTAGTAATTAAAACAGGGATTCTTTAATTACTGAAAAAAAATCTAAACATAAGCATACAGCATGTTAATCACAACAAGAAATTTGTAACTCATAGGACTTTAAAAAGGTTACTATGGCTAAATACAGAATGAACCACTAGGTGTCAGCCTAGTACGGATTTAAAACCCTATTCTAAATTCTGCAGAACATCCATCCATCCATCCATCCATCCATTATCTTAACCGCTTATTCCTGGTGAGGGTCGCGGGGAAACCTTGAGCCCATCCCAGAGCACATAGGGCGCAGGGCAGGGGACACCCAGGGCGGGGCGCCAACCCACCACAGTCTGCAGAACATCAAACTACTAATACGATACATTTTTATAGTCTACCATACTATTGTCAAATTCCCACTACTATTATACGATGTGTTACCAGGACAAACCAGGTGTCGAATTGCTCTAATCAAGTTCCACGTATTTAAACTCAATACGTCTGAGATAAAAAAGACGAAAATAAAAAATGTGGCGCAATTAAAATTGAATAATGAAACGCAAAGGCAGGAAATCGTACCAGCTCAGGTTAAGATGAAAAAATATAAGACATACAAGGAGGAAGTTAGAAAGAACAAGCACTGTAATTTGGTGACAGGTTCTCTTTCTGTTCACATGATGGGAGGTCTCAAATGTTAAAAAGGAGGGAAGTAGAGATTCAACAAAAGCATACTGTACTTTAGCATAAAATGTACTGTATGTTAAACACACTTGAGTTTCCTCTGAATTTATTTTAAAAATGCTTTTAAAGCCACTGTAACACTTCAGTAATTCGTGTTCTCAGAACTCTGTTCAGAAAACATTACTTGGCATAACAGATGTGTTTTTTTTTTATTTGCTGGAGACTGTTCATGTAGAACATGCTGCACTAAAACATTTGGCTTAAATGGGTATAGAAAGATTCAGTCAACATGTGAGTAAAATGTGCTCTAAATGAGTCATCACTTGCTCAATAGTGTAAATACGTTGCAATGTCATTTGCTTTAGTTGACAGGATCAGATGGCATGCTTATTTCTGTGATACCTTTCTGTGGGGATTTTTTTCTGTTTTGCTAAAGGCAGGCAGAGTATAGCTAAAAGACTATAAATATACGTATATCTTATAGAAAGATCTCAATCGTGGTTTAGGTAGCCGGGGGAGGTTGGCTAGTCTGGGATATGTAGATGAATCACAGATTCAGCACTATGGACTAATCTTCTCTTGCTCAAGAGCCTGGATGTTTTTAACACATCATGTTGTCCTTGTGCACTTTAATAGTTTGTAGTGTATACATAAATATGTGTTTATGTGTAAGATTCATACTAATAGCTGAAATGCATCAGTATTGCTGTTGTATGAAGCTGTTTCCTTGGTGAGGAAGATTCAGAGAGACAGCAATCCTCTTTGGGTGATTGGATTCTGGTTGGTTCCATGCACAGCTCTTTCTGCTGAGCCACCACTATTGAGGATGAAGGCCTTTCTCCTGGCTCTACAAACCAGTGGTGTGTGACATCTCCCACAGTGAAGTCTTTGTGCCTGTCACCATGTTTGTGGAAGTGCCAACTTCATCTTCTCTTTTAAGGCCAAGCGTTGTCTGTCATCATCTTCCTTGTCGCCTGGAGGTCCCAAATCTCTCTCTTTTGTGCTCTCACTTCTCCTCTTCTTCACTTGTTTTTTCCCCTCTTACTTTTCCCCCCGCAGTCAGTTTGTGTCCACCCCCCTCCCCCCCCCCAATGAAAACTGAAGCTACTTGAGAACTCTGAGCTATAAAATCTCTCCCAGCTCTTCCGGAACTCACTGAATGTAGCCAAAATAGGATGCTGGATTTCTGAGTCTCAGCATGTGAAAGTGTACATGTGCTTGTCTGTTTATCTTTTTTTTTTTTACAGAAAAGCCTGTCATCCAACTAAAATCTTTCATGTTTTTTTATTACACTTTTAACAGGTTTTCTTGAACAAATATGAATTAGTATACTTTGAATGGTTAGAGTAAATGCACTACATGAAAAATAGTAGGGTTTACTGAGAATTATTAGCTCTGGATTAATATGTATAATTGGACTTGACGGGGGGGGAAAAAACATTACACTACACAAAATAACATTTTCTAGAAATGAAATATGTTTAGAGACAAAATTAAGCATAAAGTATTTTTAAAAATAACGTTTTCAGCTAATTCATGTTGTGAAATTGAGCCTAAAAGTGTTGCCTGATAGCAACATGTGGCTCATTGTCAGATTTCAGCACAGCATATGAGTCCCCTGGGACTTCTCTGTCACACACAATCAGTGGTTTTAAACAAAAGTGTGATCAATACATGCATCTCTTGGCTTTAGTGTTATCTTGCTGGATTGATGACATGAATTCTTGTGTGTTCTTTTAACCCCATTTTCTGCATGGATCTTGTCAGATGGTATAAAATCTCAGCCCTGATAATTTGCTGTATGTAGGTGTTTAATATGACCACACTTGCACCAGTTTTGTTATCTCTACCTGTAAAGCACCAACCCCCTCCCACCCCACCCCCATTGATCACATACACATGATCACAAATATACACATTATGCTACAGCCCCTGTCCTTTAAGAAAAACCAGTTTTATAAGAAACTGTCAGTTATTACAGGATGAGAACTTCTGTATTTGCATTTAGTCACAGTTCTTTTGCTAGTTATTACCTGAATGCATCACCGTGATACACATATAGAATATGGGAAATGTAGCTGAGCACCACATTGCAGGTATGGGAATCCCTTCTGCTGTGTGATTTTTGGTGACTCTTTGCTGTCCTTGCCTGTCTGCCATGGTGGAGATATCGAAGGGCCTGTTGGTGGTGTGGCAGTACACTCCTGCTTCTAAACAGCGGTTCTCTGGCCACTAATGAGTTCAGAGGCTTCCCTGAGAGCCGAGATGATACATTTTAAATGCCTTACGCTCCCGAGGACTCTCACCGCTGAGGCAAGTTTTAATTAAGCTCTACATGTGACAAAAACCCTGAGGGGAAGGTAAGCACCGAGGTGATGTCGCATTGGCTCAGAGCTGCTGGGCTGAAGTGTGAATACAGGTTATTTCCAAATGTGAACCACTAACATACAGAGTTCATACAGCTGTAAGTGTTGGTCACGTTAAACGGAAAATTCCTCGGACTGAGCTAGCAGCTCAAAGTGATGCTTAAAGTAGAGCTTCTGGTGCTGCTTGGATTCAAGGGAAAAGCACTTACTCTTACTCCGAGACCAAGTAAAGAATAAAAAAACTATTTGTGGATCTTCAAATGTAGGCCATTTTAGACAATGAGCGTCATTCACAATCAGTTGGTGCATTGACATTAGGATTTGTACCTGGAGAGCAAAACACTATGCGATTCTTATGCATCTGAAAAGCATAGTGTATATTCAAGTTATTGATTTTGTAATGTCATGTTTCTGAATAAAATGACAGTTATCCTATAGTTATCCTTTAAGATGTTGCTCTGTTTGTGAGAACAAGTAGGCATCTTTTTTGGCTTTTCCATTAACTTGTACAGAGTATGCAAACGCAGCACTAGTCTTCGTGAAGTTCTCACTCCACCTTTCTAGGTGACTACAAGGCACTTTGTAGTGGAGGACAAGTACTGTAAAGCACCTTTCAGGGTGGATTCACAGTGGAATAATCATGGATCAGAAGGCAGACTCTGTGCTATCGCTGTATTTCCCTACAAGGAAATGGTCATAGGTATGACGCAGGTGTAATGGTCTGTTTGGGTTTGAATATTCAGATATAAGAGAAATTTCATGGGCTTGGAACTTCGTGCTGATTTCAAACATAGTAAAATTTTTAATTATGATTTGCTTTTTGCATCAACATCTGGGAATAAAACAACTAAATTGTTGTCAGGTGCAAGGTTAGTTTTAAAATGGAAAATGGATCATGTGCCTTTTATTGTAAATTTTATGATTATGTTGTTAAGAAGCACAAAACCTGTTGGGCTCTTGCATGAGACTTATCTCTGGTATATGAAAAAGAATGTTGTCTTCTTACCATGTCTTGATTTAATGAATCAGATGGCTGTTCAGTTAAGAAGCAGTTTACATAAGTTAAAATGTTACTGTTAGTGAATTACTTTAACCCGACCACACCAAAGACATACAGTAAAATCACAGCATACTCCCCTTCCAGACTCCATCTTTTAGCTACCTCTCCATCCGTCAGCCTAGAGGGGCTTGAGTGGCTACCCGACCCCAATGGGCATGCTAACATTATCCATGACAAAGTCAATATAAGAACTATGAACATCAATGTGAAGTCAATCTGTGTGCCAGGTCTAGATGTAGATCTTTGTAGGCTGACAAGACCCCTTGGGTGAAGACCATGTTCACAATACTGCAATCAAATCATCAGCTCTAACACAGCATCCCACTCAGGTGGTGCTCATATCAGTCACAATGTGGACATGTGGAGAGAAGAATGTTAATAAGGGGTCAGTACAGAGGTAAAGACTAGTAGAGGCAGTCAAAGAACACAGCAAGGGTTCAGCATGCGTGTAGGACGTGTCTGGGGGCTCTTCAATACACCCCCACTGTCTCCTTTCCTCCACAATAACTCAAAAGCTACTCTGCCACCTGGGTATGGCCAAAGCCTTACTCCAGTGCAGCTTCTCTCAAACTGGGTGTTGTATCTTATGAAATAGAGCGTACTCATTTAAACAACACCACAGCAGAGTAACTTATTTATAATATAACTAAACTACATATAAAGAAAAAATCTTGATATGTATGTATTAACACAGATATACTTGGTTGTGCAATTTCTGCTAGAATGAACATAAAATCATAAAGCCTATGTACAAAAATTATATATAGTAAACCTTCTATTTAATGTACCACAATATAATGGATTTTGGATCTAACAGACCAGACAAATAATAACACATTGCAAGAATTAATAATATATATTTTTTTTATTAAAAGTAATTACAAATAAATCAAGGTATTTAGAAGGTGTAAAACATTTTACTGATTCTTCACAAGGGTTTTATATCAAACAACTTAGTACTGGACTTTTGATTTTCTAATTACATACACATATTGTTTATGTAACCAGAAAAAATGGCCGTGACATCCCAGATGAAGGGGCACTTGCTGGTATATGGCTGTCTTGCCCCACATCAGATGTGACAAAGCAGCATACTTGAGTACTATGTATATATTTTGCCAGCACTTACATGACAAAAACAGACAGGACAGGACACCAAAGGAAATGTGTGACAATGAGTTAACAGTGCAAAAATATAGCTATTATTGCCCTAAATACATTACTTTTCCACTGTGTAAAATAAGCATACTGGGTGCCCTCAAAGTTCCGATGTGATTTACTATACTTTGCTAGCCATTGCTCTGTTAGATATGTGCTCCGGCCCACCTAAACAATGCTCTCCCTCATGCGTGATGAGAAGCTAAAGCGGCTCTAAGAAAAGGCAATACACAAAGGAGGAAGATGGCAGTGATGAAGGACTCAGACTAGGGAGAAGACACTCTTTTGAGGAGCTCTTTGGCCCACTTAACTGGAAAGTTGAGTTGTGTGTGTGTGTGTGTGAATTATTCAGGAATTCCTTAAGTAAGGATTCACACTGACATGTGTGCTCATGCACACACACACACACACACACACACACACACAAATATTCCCATTGGTCTGATCTATAGATAAGGACTGGAAGGGGTGCTGGAGAAAATTAAGAAATAATTGTATAATTATTGGATATATGTATAGATGAAGGTAACACGATAAAGAAATTACGAGGTTTCCCTCAGGTTAAAAAACAAGATTGAAATGTGTGTTGAGGGTATTTGAGTTGATAGAATCCAAAATGTACCACGCAAGGTTATTGAGGTGACAATGGATGACACATTTTTCTGCTGAACTGGGCCTATTCAACTTCTCGGAGCATCTATCTCTGCACCATCCTATACAGAACCAGATGCACTCCTGCAAAAACAAATTAGAAAGAAAAATGCATTTCAGAAGCATTTAATTTGGTCTTTGAGTGGCAGTTAAGTTCCAGTGCAAAGATTGCCTGTTTTTATAGACACCATAAAATTGAATTTACATTATTGTTGCATGGCTGACTACTTATATATTTGTTACCCTTAGAAGGAAAACATTGTTCTTACTGTGCAGTTGCTTTATATGTTGAGCTAAACCTATAACTCTTTTTTAATTAAAGTTATATTAAGGTGCGTTGTAGTTTATACTGTCCCAATCCTGCTCGCCATAGTACTCAGTATGTACATTCTTGTGTTTAACGTTTTAATCCATCAGTGTTGCTCAGAGACATACCACGGCTCTTCACCCAGGCTCGTCTAGGTGTAGACGGAAAACAAATGGGTGTGTAGACAGTCGTGATCCTGTAGCGGTTAAGAATAAATGAAATCTTTTCATGGTTGAATTGCAGCAATTGCTTATGTTGAGAGTGACGGGCCAGCCCCCGCAAGGGTACTGCAGAAAGACACAGGGAGGGAGCGCGAGGGAGACGCCGAGCGCGAGGTAAAAGAAGCGACGCTGAAAGCTAACACGGGCAAAGCGAATGCTGCAACATCAGCATCAGGGATGTAGCCAAAGCGGAGGGAGCTGTGTCCGCCCGGGCTCGACATTATGAAGAAGCATTCGGCCAGGGTAGCGCCACTGTCCGCGTGCAACAGTCCTGTGTTAACGTTGACTAAAGTAGAAGGTATGCGCTGTTCTGGTTATGGGTTGGTCCCTTTTGGTTTGTGCTACTGTTATACGTGGAGTGAAACAAGTGATGCAGTAGGGGTGACAGCCAGTTTTTCGCTGTTAATTGTTGTCAAACAATTATTCTGGACTGTTGTGATTTTTTTATTGTACTGATGTTGAGAATTAAAAAAAAAAAAAAAAAAGATTTTACTGTGTGGTACCCCATTGCATTTCGAAGGTACGCGTCTGCATGTCTAAAATCGGGAGAGGAAACCTGGATGGATAGTTGGACCCCTTGGGAACTTCCGTTCGTGTGAAGGAGCTCGCTGACTTAAGGATGGCGGAAAAGTTGAACGCAGCCATTTACTGGCAGCGATCGCTGTTATTTGAAATATGTACTAATTCCATTAAAGAAACACGAGTTGTAATGTGCTCTGCTTTCCAGAGTCTGGAAGCGAGAAAGCTGAGCGAACTGCTCACCGTGTAATTCAATATTTTGAATACTTATGGTTTATGTTATTATTCTCTCAGATTTTATAAACTGTTTACCATGCAGGTAGACTTGAAGTGTGACAGATTTATTTTTAACTTAAGCCTGTTAGACAACTATGTTAGATGGCAAATAATGTTAACTGTGATTTGTAAAACCCGCGCACATATACGCTTAATGTTGTATGCAGACAGATAAACAAGCAGAACTGCAATCCACGTGTCCGGGCGTTTCTATATGTATGTGGAAGGGTATGCATAAATATTATTGCGAGGATTTCCACACATCTGAAGATCAAATGACACTTTAAAAAATTTATTTTGAAATCTTCGAGTCTGTTGCTATTTCAATGTTTCTTCTTTCTTTAATTTGGGTTTCTGCTTGTGCGGAGGTAATAGCCGTTGTTTAAACTATTCAAGGACTTTCGGTTAAAAGCTTATTGGAGACTCCCAAATTTATTCCCAGTTGCCATTTGTCAGTCCGGAGCTTTGTCTGCACAAGTGTATGCTAAGATAGTATCAGTGATGTATAATTAGAGTGCCGGTTTGTGAAATATAAGCTTTCAGTGTGCTGATCTGAAATATGTGGGTGAAGTGCAGAGCCTGGCAGATATTTAGAGGAAACAGCTTTTCTTTGCTCTGTTAATATGACAGTGTTTGCATTTAAAAAGCTTTTTATTTGTTCAAACGGCTATGGCCAATCTATGGCATGCATTAGTATGGACGCTGGCGCAATACTAGAAGGTTGTGAGTTCTTTCTTATGAATTGTTGTCATTATTTTGGCAAGTGCAGATACTGAGGGCTGAGGGAATAGGCATTCAGGTACGGGTTCTGCACCAGAGTCAGGTGATAGGGACGGGAAGGTGGGGGCTGCTGAGCACGAAGGTGTTCCCTGACCACACACCCCCTCAGTAGATGAAATGATTCTTACAGAGGTAGGCGTGCAGTGTTTCTCTAATGTGTTTCACTGATGTCACACATCTCATCTTTCTCATGTAAAGAAAAAGAGAACTGCTAAAATGATTACACAAAAGACTCCCTGATGTTCCTTAGCTGTAATGATTGTACTTGTTAAGATTTATTATGAGGGCTTTATATTGTTGCAAATGGAAAGTGTTATGTAACACGCTCACCAGTACTGTGTTAACCACTTGTGTCACAGGCTTTTGATAAACAGTGTACCTATAGCGTTTTTTTTTTTTTTTTTTACCAGCGTTCTCTCCTCTGCTAGATGTCATGTGATGTTATTTCAGGTTTCTGCTTCCTGCTATTTGTGGTCACAGAGGTGTCAGGCTTCCCTGCATGTATAAAATGTACCACAGGGATGAATGATGGGACAGGTGATGCACCTGTGGCAGACTCAGTATGGCTCTAGGGGTAGGAAGGGTGGTGTGATTCCCCCGCCTTGCCTCGGGCGCCGGGGGGGGGGGGGGGGGGGGGGGGGGGGGGGGGGGGGGGGGGGGGGGGGGGGGGGGGGGG
>JABJVR010047247.1:0-23409 GCA_025773905.1 Chitala chitala | reverse complement strand
TTTTTTTTTTTTTTTTTTTTTTAATTCAATTCAAACAACCCCCCCCCAAAATTATATATAAATTATCTTAAATTGAAATTCCTTTTAGCCATACCTCTTTTTTGGCAACTCAGAATCACCCCGGGGGGGGGGGGGGGGCAGCAAATGCAACAGCCAGCCAAAAGGAGTTCACAGAAGCTTTGAAGTATTTAACTTGTGTGGCTGTGTGGGGGTGCTGTAGCACAGGTTCATCTACATATTTGGAGCTTCCTGACAAAACCTCAGGTTGGCCCTCTCAGATTAAAAAACTACAATATCTGGAAAGCTGAAATGCCCTGTGCAGCTCTGCTCCTCAGAATCATTCAGCCCCCACCCCCATGGCCATGCCATTGCATTCCAGGGCTTTCCCTGGGTGCAGCTATTTTACTATAGACATAGAATGATCAAAGTTAGAGATTCTGAAGTGTTTGGGTGGCTCAGGAACTTGACACCATCTGGGACTCGCACAAATGAGAAAAAAAGGAACCTGAGACACCACACTCTTCATCATGCTCCCCAAGAGTCAACCACACAGCCACATGTGGGTGTTCTCATCCTCATCTTCAAATGGCATTTAGGGAAGAAAGACACTATTACAGTGAGCCTCACAATGGGCTGCTCTGGTTTTGTGTGCAAGGCCATCTAAAGCTTCTGCATGTCAGCTGACCTGCCCAGCTTTAAAAGGCCCTATTTTCAGTTCATGGACAAGTAGGAGTTTTTATATGACTGGCTCTGAAATGCTTTAAGTGTTTAAAAATTCAAACTTGCATTCATAAACTGATGTTAGCAGACAAAGCTTGTTGAATACCAGTTTAAATTTGAGAGATATGAGGTTCTCTGTTCCTTCCATTTCTATGCTGTCTTTCATGATAATCAGTTCTAGACACAACAAACTTTTGCACATATTGCAAACGCAATGGAAACGTGGGAGTTTAAGGTAATCAAGCATACTCACGTCCAATGAAATACTGTTTTTGTTGGAACTACACACAAAACTGAACATTTTAGTTCGTACAATCTTTTAAGCAATTTTTAAAATATGGGTCAGGAAAGCAACAACGATATAGTTAAGATAAAATTTATGAACACCTGTGAGTTGGTCTCAGAAGGGAATCAACAAATCTGGTGTTATAACATGAAGTTCAACCATCAAATGACAAAACAGCTGTTTTTTTCATACATTCCTTCAATTTCAACCCAGTTATCTTGGTTTGGGTCATTGGAGGCCTGTATTCAATACCATTCAAAACAGGCCACAAGGAAGGGTACTCGGCATGGGGTACCAACACACAAGCAAAGCAGTTTACATCTTACATCTGCCAGCTATGTGTACTCAGAAAGTTTGACTGAAGGGTTAATTTATACAGTTAAAATTACTAAAATTATGTCAAATATTTTCTGGATTTCAGTTCTACCATACGAGTATCATAGTAGTCTAACAGAAAAACCCAAGGTCTAATGATAATTTACACCCTCAATGACAAAAATTATATTTGATTAAAACATTCTGGTAAAACAAGCCTACAATATGAATGTTTCAACTGTCAGATTTAGGCTACAGCCAGAAGACCTGAGCCATTGCACTGCATTCTGTCTCTGCTCAGCCATTGTACTGCATTCTGTCTCTGCTCAGCCATTGTACTGCATTCTGTCTCTGCTCAGCCACTGCACCACATTTTGTCTCTGCTCAGCCACTGCACCACATTTTGTCTCTGCTCAGCTATACTAATGTACTTCATGCTCCCTTTGCAATGTGTAGAACGAAGCAGGAAGGGAGTGGACAGAGGGAGATAGACCGATGCCCCGAATCCTGGCTGAATAAAAGGCTATGGTTACAGTATCCAAGGTATGCTATGTGTAGATGAAGCATAGGTTTGGCTGAGCAGCTTGAGGCTAAGTATGACATGACTGTTCTTCTCTTCTGTGCCGAACGCTACAGGTTAGCAGGATGAGGATACTGGACACATATACGGGCTGACCATAATGTTGTGTGTGTAAAGCAGCTGTACGTGCAAAGTCAACCTAAGGGGAGATCAGTGAAAGGAGGATGTTCCAGAGTATGTGGGCTTGTGAGTGTGGAGGGCATTGCTGTACGGGGTGGAGCAACTTTCCTAAGACATTGAGCTGCAACACTGCAGCCTCTGATCCCGCTGAATGTGACACAAGAGCTCCCTCTGCTGATGGCACATGGCAGCTGCTTTTTCAACAGCCTCTGCTGTGCAGCTCCTGTGTGAGCACTTTATATGCAGTGCTACATGGTCATCAATACAGCACAAAGGTAAATGCAGCATGACCGGCTTACCCTGGTCTGATTTAATGTTTCATGATATCCAGTAGTGGGTGGAGCTGCAGGCAAAACAGCCAGACTGTCGATTTAGGCACCAGCTGAGATACTTGCACAAATTCAAGCATTTAAGCAAAACGGAATGTGTTGTATGTTCTGATTATTTAAATGCTTTAGATAATGACTTCATAAGCTGATATGAAGAAAAATACTTTTTATTCAGACTCAAAAAAAACTTAATTTCTTCATTTAATATTTTTGAATTACTAGTGACTGACAGGACAAAATATCTATGTTGTGTGTTTTGCTAAGCAGGTGATCTAAACATTAATTTTTCTATGTATGTAAAGTATTAGGATGACATCATCTTCACTGGGAAGGTGTGCTAGATCAACCTGTTAAAGAGCAAATGGGCTGTTTCTTTAAAACTTAAGACAACAGACACATTTATTAACACAAATCTGACTCTGCAGATGAGAGGGAAAGATATAGTTAAGGTGGTAAACAGCAGGTATCAACAGCAATGTTTAAAAATGATCCAGTCAGCAGTATTTTTTTTTTGTTTTGTCTTGTGCAAATAAAATGGCAAGAAGACGATACTGCCGAAGAATGCTACATTACTGTCATGTCTTGTCATGTCTTGTCTTGTCATGTCATGTCCCTAGTGTCCTCTAGGAGTCACCCTTTCTTGTGTTCCTTTTGCTGAATCATTGTAATTATGTCGTTAGTACTTTCCATCTGTGCATTGTTTTCCTTGCCTCTATTTAAGTTCTCCTGCTGTGTTTGCTCATTGCTGGTTATTGTAGTGATTAGAGCTAATCTATGTTAAACTGCAGTCTTGTGTTTGCCCAAGTATTCCCCTGTAACTTGTTTTTGCCCTGAAAAAACCTTTCTCTTTGCACTGACCTTGCCTCAGCCTGCCAGTTTCTTACAATTAGGTTGTTTGTACATAATTTTGAAAAGGGGAGGTTTATGTTTTAAATTTAGGCAACTGTCTAGTATTTCCCTGTGGGTTATACCAGATTTGCACTTGTTTCTGTTACAATGAATTGTCCTATTGTCTTAGACACCTTAACAACTAATGCATTCACAGAGGTCTAACACATGCATGTCTTCCTGTGTGTTCTAAATTTTCTGACATTCCTAATTGTGTATAGTTTGCGTTGTGAAGAGGTGAAGAATGTTTATATGTGTTAAAATTATCCATGTTTATAAATGCATTTTCTCTTTTGAACGTGATTGAGAACCAAAGCAGAAATGTGATAATATATCTTTCTTTAGCTGTGGATTTCTTAGCCTTGAAGTGGAACACCTTGGAATTTCCGATGAGCGTGCAGAGAATCAAAGCACTTTAATCCTTCCAATGAGGGATATGTCAACCCTGGCTGTCAGCCTAATGAAATGTACCCAATAAACCCCAGGCTTTGTTATACTTACCTCAGGTGACTTTAGAATAAAATTTCCTTTTAACTTTACAATGTGGCTGCTTGGACATTTAAGGTAGTCACCCCACTCAAGGTCAGAACAACATGACAAACCCTGGTAGTTACAAAAATTTTGGACCAGTTCCAAATTTTTAATTGACATGTTTTACACTGTTTTTACTGTGATTTCATCTGGTCTACAGTCCACCACTCATTAGCTAATACTGATGTCTTATCACTTATGTGTTATCAATCAAAATGTAACTATGAAACATTTATAAAAATGAACATGACATGCTATTCTTTCAAATGGGTTTCAGGTGAAATCCTGTGATTTTGTTGAATGGTGAATATAATTTCTCTAATTAAAATAATAGCATTATTGCAGTAGTGAACCTTCTAATAGTGGCCAACCCTTGGTTCCGCTATGTGTTATTGTTAAGGCACTACATCAACGGGTCTCTGCTATAGGTGAAATAAATATGCTGATATAACACACTGCAACTGTGGCAATCCCTCCATTAGAAAGTAAAACAAAAATAATTTATAAAATTGAAATTGGGACTAAACTCAGAAATCAATTGCAATGTGTAAATAATAAATTTAAATGTTTTCAGACCCTTTTTTACTTGTTTTTAATAAAATTGTGTGTGTGTGTGTGTGTATACATATATATATATATATATATATATAGCTTTTTTTATTGCGCTTTTTTACAACAATGTGCCTTAAAGTGCTTTTTCAAAAGAAATTTCAGATATTAAGGTATAAGCAGTAGGATATATATATATAAAGATTGAATTTATATATATATATATATATATATATATATATAAAAATCGTACATATATACAATTCAGTTCAGTAATATGAATGTGTCAATTAAAATATAGTACAGTTGTCCCACCAATTAATTAACATAATTTCTAAAAAAGAAATAGATACTGATGGATGCATTTTTGTAAGTGTACATCTTCTCTGATATCCATATTTCCATGAGAATTACCAAAAGCAAATTGCAAACACTGCTCACATCAAAACTCTTTTTAAGCAAGCAGTACCTAATACAGTGTTAGGATCAGTCAAATAGAAACAGAAAAACAGTGTTGCTAAATTGTAAGTCAACAAGAACATGAGCGCGTGTATACAGTGGGGGGATGCCTGACAGCACTACTTTCAAATACAGCAGCACAAAAAGAGAGAGAGACAGAGACAACTTACTCCTCTCCACTGGTCACAGGTGAATTTGCCTGAGCAGCTCGAGTACTTCTGAAAGCTGGCCACACAGTCCAGCCTTTGGAGAAGACAGGGCACGTCCTCAACGTATAATGCAGCTGCTGGAAATGAGCACAAATAATGACCCTTTTCCCTCCCTCTCTGACTCAGCCTCTCGGGCCCAGAGGAGACTGGCTGGAGTGGACGTCTATAAGAAATGGCCAGGCAAACCAGAATGTCTCCTGAAGGTCTATAAATAGGCCTGCGTACATGATGCTTCTCTCCCAATGAGCACGTGTGACTATGGGATAGGTAGGGTGGGGTGAAGTAGAGGAGCAGAACGGGGTTGGTTTGTGAATCCCTGTGTAAAGTTCCCAGTTAGTCTGGCATTAGGTCCTTGTAGTCATTTTGTTGTCCCTTGGTTCTTCGACCTTCATGCTCCCAAAGTTAATTAGGGCTCTGTTAGGCTGACACCGCAGTATACATCAGATTCACTCTGACGGGAAGATGCTTCTTGACTCAGGTCTCCATATCAATGTCAAGAACTCTTTCGCTTTCTGTACTGAGGTCTTTTTAGTCTGACACTGCTGTGGCCAGCATCTCCTCACCAGACAGCTACAGTGACAACCGAGACAAACGTGTCTGCTGAAAAAGGATTACTCATATCCTGAATTTACTGTGAGGGTGAGTCATACTCCTCAGTGGGTTAACTGTGTTCTGTGCTTCTTGGTTCACCTGGCCTTGTTTCAACTCTAAGAATGATCTCCTTCAAATACCTCAGTTTCTGAAAAGTTAGCCAATCACTAACAATAAATGTTACCTCTGTTGAGTTATTGCAGTTACATTACTTCTCCACTAGTACTTTCATGCTGTATCAAAAAACTCTCAGTATTGATCATCTCACATTAATCTCAACCTGGTTCTCACACAGGATTGCCAGGGGTGATGGTCTTCTCTGCTTCGCCAATAATGCATGCTGGTGCTAGTTTTTGAACAGTTGTAGTTGACTGGAAAAGAGCTATCAAAAATTAGGTAAATAGTTTTTCTCTTTTGTTCCACTTTTTAAAAGAAGGATGTGGTTGTGAGAGATGGAATCACCTTTAAAGACCTTAAATATTATACAATTATACATTCTGTAAGCAGAAATATTTGACTGTAAACAGTCATAAATACTTATAACCCAGTTACAGTCTTCTCAGCCATTGTATTCCATGATTTTGTCTACATGATATAAAGGCTTTTAAAATTTTATTTATTTATATATTTATTTCATTTACAGGCTCCAAAAGTTGACTTTACATATTGTTATGACATTGAAAACTGCTCTGTTTCACCAGGATTGCTAGTGAACTGGTAGGTCATGATGCAATTTCAAGGTTGGAATTAGAGCATTATCTATTGACAAAGAGATAAAATTACAAATGATTCACATACAACCATGAGTAGCTCTGGTAATGCAATTTTTCATCTTTGTCCTTTCAATATGAACTGCAGCAGTTACATAATTACTTAAGGCATTAGAAATAACATTACTGCACAGTGCTATAAAATCGACCAGACTTAAGGCTCTTAGCCACCATTTATTACTTTGTGCATTGACTCAAAGTCTTTTTCTCTTCTTCCAAAGGTCCCATCCATCCTCGGACCATCATTCTAAATACTTCATTAAGTGGAGTGCACAGCTTCACCAGCTGAGTGTAAAGTACACTGATGGGTCCTCCCAATCACTGGCGTCAGCAAGGCACGAATCCTTCACAAGGGAGATCAGTGACAGAGACTGTGCATGTGTGAAGACAGTACATGGGAAGAATACAGTGAAATGGGGAAAGACAGTACATGGAAAGAATACATGGGGGGGAAGACAGTACATGGGAGGAATACAGTGAAATGGGGAAAGACAGTACATGGGAAGAAGAATACATGGGGGAGGAGACAGTACATGGGAGGAATACAGTGAAATGGGGAAAGACAGTACATGGGAGGAATACAGTGAAATGGGGAAAGACAGTACATGGGAAGAAGAATACATGGGGGAGGAGACAGTACATGGGAGGAATACAGTGAAATGGGAAAAGACAGTACATGGGAGGAAGAGTACATGGGGGGAAGACAATATATGGGAGGAATACAGTGCATGGGAGGAAGACAATACATGAGAGACAGTGCATGGAAGACAGAAAATACATGGGAGGAAGACAATACATAGGAGGCAGACAGTGCATGCGAGTGCAGCAAAAAATGTTTGAAGAAAAAATGCACATATGACAGTAGGCTAGCAGTGATTATGGGTACTTTCAGTTCAGCGGTCAAAATATTTTTATACAAAGCAAAGAAATAACGGGCAAAAAAAGCCATACCCAATCCAATATATATTGGAGTCCTAAGGGAAAAGCAGGGATACAGAATCAAAGACATGGGGAGGGGTAGGGAAAATCACTAGGGAAAGAAAAATAAATAAATAAATAAATAATACAAATTTGGTGTTCATGGCATAGGTAATGGTAAAAATTTGTTTGGTAGTTTATGTGCAATGAAATATGAACACTTAATGCTACAATAAAGTTTGACATAATTTCTTCTGACAGTTAAGTCTGTGGTAAACAAAAATTTCTAATTCCTAGATGGTGAACTTAATTGACTATTGTCAGTGCGTAACTGATATTTTTCCAATGGAGAGGGCATGCATGTGGTTGAGACTACATCCAACATTAAGGGCATCTATTTGAAGGGGTGATGTAACATTGGCCCTGCCTCAGAAAGATTGAATTAACTTTAAGCTTCAGTGAAGAATTATGACAAGCCAGTAAGATAATAAGCATAATATTGCATGAAAGAGAGCATAAAGGGTTTCCACTTTTATTGCCACTGTCAATAACACAATGACATTTATGATTATTATTATTATTATTATTATTATTTAATATTTAACTAGAAGCACTAAAATTTATTAGGATTTTAGTCAGACAAGTAGGCAAGTTTTGTTTTAAAGCGAGGTTGTTTGTTAAAATCATATCTGTGCCTATTGCCTTGTAGCACCTTATCCACTCTGTGCCTTATACCCTAGGTTGCCCATTTAGGCTCCAGGCCACTTGCAACCTTGCAAATGATAAGATGATAATGGATGGATGGGTTAGATGCAGATGTTTTCCATTACCAGGAATAGCCAGTAGAGGGCTCACTCTGTAATCTTCAGGCTATTTTGTTGTATTACTCAGTTTAAGAATTTCAATGAACAATACTTTCTACACATGTTCCTTTCTAATAAAATAATTCAAATTATTATTACTCTGACAGTATATTCATCATTTTTTTTTTCTGAGTAATATCAGTATTTTCACATTTGCTTACATCACACATCAAATGTTTACATTTATTTAAGGAAAACTGTGCAATGAGCCAATTCTCCAGTGAAAATCTCTGTGAAACAGGGAAGCAGTTCAGTCTTCAAGGTAAGTGACAGCATGCTGATGTTAGGCTGAAATTGTATGAATATTATTAGGTAAGTTTATATTTATCCTTCAATTTTTTCTTTAAAAACTAGACAATCAGATTTTGTTATTGGTAAGTTGTCAGGGATGTTTCATATCGTATCCATGTGTTTGAGCTGGGAAAAAAATCTCTGTCTTGGTCTTAACTGGTAGCTGTGCACCAGTTTGAAACTGACTGACATTTTCAGATTGAGGAGACATTTGCATATTGTATTGTAGTTAGAGCTGTAGCAGCAGAAAACCTTTCTACACTCCCCATGAAAATTACAAATATATTGGATCGATATAATGCGGTGTGCAGTAGTAGCTACTGGCTAATTGTCATGGGTGCTCACAAGAACGGAAAAGAAAAAATCTTGGATCACAGGCAATAAATCCAAGCACCTAGAAAAAAGTCAGCCTGAAACAAAGGCAGAAAGTGTGAGCCGAGTCACACTCTTCTGAATTTTAGCAGCCTTTGGTTTGTGAAAGGCACTGTATACACTAAACTTTATTATTATTATTATTACAATTTCTATTTAGGTGACCTAAAGCAAAAGAATAATAAGTTTTCTATGCCTTCAGCAGAAATAAGCTGGAGTCACTTGCCACAGAAAGTCAATTCCAATGTAAAGACATAAATCATATATGACAACAAAAACCCTTTGACTTGCTTGTTGACAGGAGAAATTGAACCTATTCTTTTTTGATAAATTGTGGCAGATTTCCTCTGATGGTCTAAACCCTTCTTCTAAATCAGTCTTGTCCTGATAACAGACAATGACTTTAGACACTGCCCTCCATTTGTTAAACAGCGTGTTGGAGAAAATTGCAAAATTTTTGCCCTAATAAGCTGTGTATTTCTCCAGTGGGAATAAAAATGTATTTTTGATCAAACTTCAAGTCGTCTGATCCTCCATTTTCTGTAACACTCAAGAGTCCAGTGTGTTAACTCTTCATTTTTCCACCCATATATCTATTTTCCAGACTGCTTATCCTGTTTAGGGTCATAGAGGGCCTGGAGAGAGTTTAAGGCACAAGTGAGGGCACACCCTGGACAGAGTACCAACCCATCGCAGGACACAATTGCACACGCGCACACACACACACATACACACACACACACACACACACTCACCCAATTATACACTATGGGAAATTTTTTAATTTTTTAATTTTTTTTTCCACCTCAAACACCTTTAAAAATTGCCACTCTGAGGCATCACGGAGCACTCGGCTTCTAAGAGAACAGAGCTGATTGATATGGTGTTTGTCACATTTGTGTTCTGGCTTCCAGTTTTCTGTACAAATCACTGGGTGAGTGACCCTGGTCCTCCCCACTGTGATGGGAATGTTCAAAGGATGCTAGGCTAGATGACATCACACTTCGTCCTGTTCAGTGTCACGTCTGTGGAGAACGTGAGCCATCTGCAGTGAACTCATATGGACATTCATCCTCAAAACAAACACCCTGTAAGGCCAGGAGAAAGGAAGAAAACCCCCACCAAACCACAGACTATGGTACCATTCCAGTACACTGTATACTGTATATAAATTGATTACTTTATAAGCAAACAGCTCTGGAAGCTATAATGATGTATACTTGAGACTCTTTCTAATACACAGTACCAAATTTTCTCCTATATACAACCACAAAATATTAGGAGTAAAGCATTTTAAGGCCCAGCCATTTAAGGCTGTTTATTACTTATTTCATATTAGATTTTTTACATGTTCAAAGTAACTATATATTGCTGATGCTCAATGAAAAAATCACATTGGAATGTTTGCTCCTCACAGAACCAAGTTCTGCTCTTGGCATTACTTAACCAGCCTCTTTACACTTGTATAACCGAGTCACTTCTGTTAATAACATGTACTTTTTGTAATATATTACCTGAAATACTTTCATACATTTATGGAATTTTTGTGAAAATACTCCTAATTCTGTGTGATTTTAAGGTTGTTCTTGTTGGACCATCTAGTTGCAAGACAACAGTGGAGTGTTATTTAAGTATGTTAAAATTATTATTACTTATTTATTTTTTATTACTCTTACAAAAAGGAACTCTAATTTTGTCTTTTCAAATTACTTTCAATTCTTGGCTACATTGCTCTGTCTTGGTTAAACTTATCTAATCTAAATTTATAATGAAAACATGGTCATGCTGTAAAAGAATAAAACTAAATAATAACAATTAAAGCCAAATGTATTAAAAACCCAGCTTCCTTCTAGCTCTGTTTTTATTTGTTGTTTCTTTCTCTCTCCCTTTTGTTCCACTGTTGCCACAGGCTTTTAAAATCCTCCCTATATTTTTATATTCTTTTCCTTTGTGATTCTCCTCTCTCCATCTCCCTCCCTTTACTCCTCTCTCCCTCTCTCTCCCTGTCTTGTCTTCTCCTGTTCCCTCCCTCCTCTCAGTGCCCTTGAGCTCCGCCTTGTGCTCTGATCCCCTGATGTGGAGCACCCTTACTTCATCTGCGTTGTTCCAGGGCCAACATAAGCGACCTCCAGCCCAGAGGACACGACAGCCCAGGCGACGGCTCTCACTGTCCACACAGCCTGCAGCACCCCAGCGCAGACAAAGCAGGTACATTTCTGTTTGCAGGTCACAGACACATGCAGCTACTGCACCTACTACGAAAGTATTGTATTTTATATACGTGTATATTAAAAACTTTTTAATAACAGTATAAATTTGGACTCGTTCTGCTTATCATAACATTAATATAGAAAGAAACTGTCAGGTTTGTAAGTGAGACTTTGTACAAAAATTACTATATATATATATATATATATATATCCAGAAAATCTCATATTCTACTTACAGAAAATAATTCTATTTTACATTAGTGCATTTTTGTGTATTTGGAGTTGTAATACTGGGTGGATATTTTAAATTTTGAAAACAATATTAAGAAAACATCCCTTTTACACCTTAAAGTATTTAAGAAATTAATTTCAAATCCAGATGGTCAACAGCTTTCTTATAGTAAAAATATAAGTAATGTCTTCCAGTTTTGAATGACTGTTGTATTACTTTTTTATGTATTTGTGGGTGATGTAAAGTAGACGTTTATAAAATGATGAAAGCATTTGTAATTGATTGACACTTTCAATTAAAATGTACAAACAGAAGTCTCATTATTCTAAAACCCCAGAGAAATTGAAAGTCACACAAATTACTTGATTAGTAGTCTGACTTTCTCCTTTATTACTGTTGACCACAGTGGGAGAGATCATTTACATTTTAGCTATAACTAGACTTAAGGCTTATTAACAGGAATAGCTCATTTATAAAATGTATATATAAATATATAAATGCTGGCAGTCAAAAGAACTGCTGATATGTATATTATTCTATTTACCAACAGCTTTGAAAGTTCTGTTCCGTTCTACTGTTCACTTAAAACCAAAAGAATCAAGGCCACAAAATCTTTTTGTACCTAAATGGACTTGATTTCCATTTACTTTGCATTTGCTGAAAAGCCATAAAATGACTGTGACAATGATCATTGAATGCCCAGGTGTACCTGATATTCAATCTACAATCGAACAGTGTAAAAGAATGCATGGGAACCTGTGCCTTTAAACTGTTGCAGAAATCTTTATGAAAGTATACCAATATGGTGTCAGGGAACAGGCGGACCGACTAAATACTAAGTACTGTAAATATCTGTCACATTTTTACATTCAATTTTGTGACTACCAGTGTATATCCACACACACGTGTGCACGTGCACACACACGTGTGTATTTTCTAAATAATTGTTTATTGCAGTTTTTGTACATTTTCACATGATGTGGATAAATTAATCATTTATCTTATCTCAACTTGGCTTCAAACATAAACATCTGTTTCACAGTATAAATAGAAAAATTAGAAATTTCAGCCATGTTGTGACTTCATATTTCTTTGCAGAAAGTTTGGAAAGAGAGCTAAAAATGTTGCTATCATGACCCAGAGAATTGTAACTTCAAATGTCACTTTCATTTGTATAATCTTTCAAGTGAACACTCTTGTCAAATAGTTTAAATCCCACGAGATGAAGTTTTTTGTGTCCTGTTATCATTGTGACACCAATTTGTTTGTGCCATCAGAATGTTTTTTACAATAATGTTGTCAGCTAAGGCAAAGAAAGCAGCATGTATAAGTAAATCCCAGCGAGAGTGTGTCCTGCACCATATAAGGGCAGAGCAGCATAATGTGGCCAGCTTCCTTGGAAGGAGGTGTTTTAATGAAGAAGGAGCTGACAGAAGAGGTTCATGGTAATGGGGGGGGGGTAGTAGGAGAGCCAAATGTATACATAAAAGGGTATCTTACCAAAGTTTCTACAGGAAGGCAAAACGTCATTGATCTTTTGCTGGTACACATACAACAGGCAGAAAATGGAATATATTCCTTTGTATTTTTTCTTTCCTAACATGTATCTGAGAAACCAATACACTAAAGGAGCTTGAAATTGCTGTAAATTTAATCCTATTAGATGAGAATCCCTTTTCCTAGTGTTCGGTCACAAGTTCACTATAAACAAGTCTGTTCAGCAGATGTCTTCTGAAAAAAGAAGGGTGAGAACAAATGAGACAGGTGACCAATTGAAATGTTCCACATATTCTTTCCGGAACAGAGAATAGGAATGTTGTTTGCCTCAGGTCTTAAGATATACAGAGACCATGTCCTTTAATGTGACAATCCATGTTTGAATCTTTTGTAGTTGCATCTTGTTAGACAGCCCATTCATCGGTCCAGGAGCACCCCTGAATCAGCTTGTCGACATGCCCTTCGGTGGGGGGAACAAGTGTGGCTGTTGCCACAAGACGGTCTACTTTGCAGAGGAAGTGCAGTGTGAGGGAAACAGCTTCCACAAGTCCTGCTTCCTCTGCAGTAAGTGGGTATACAGGTGTCTGGGACCTGGCAGGGATCGCGTGGAGTTAAGACCTCATTGCATTTGTCATCGTGGAAGATAATTTTATCATATTTATGATGGGAGAGGCTTCCCTCCACATTACTTCATTTCCTGAATGTCATCTCTGTAACATACACTGGAGAACAACATGTATCAGTACAGAGTGCAAATTAAGAACTGCAAGGAATTATGTGCATATTGTATCATAATCATACTTTGCTTTTATGAACTGTTGATTACTTTTATACAGTGATTGCTGTGTATAGAACACGTTGGTATGATAATGTAAGTTAACTCCACATTAACAACTGTTTGCTTACTGTTAAACATTTTTAACTAATGTTTAAAACCACACATGCAGCACTCAGAATTATAAAACTAAAATCACCTTCATGAAAAAAACTTTACCTTCTCTTCACTATTGCTTTAAATGTCAGTGAGTGTATCACCTTGCCAGTTTAAAATTTAATTCAAAGTAAGCCATTCTTGTTTGGTAGATGTGTACATTGTGTTTTACTTTTCAGGTTTAGCTGTCAGCTAGAGTGAGCTTCTGGAGCAATAAAATGCAGCATCTTTGAATGAATACATTAGCTAAATAATTTAAACTGACTTATTCCAGAGAAGGAATGTGGAGCATTTTGGCTCTTGGAACGCCTTTCTGTGTGTGGAAACAGGAGCCCATATTAGGACACTCACTAATGACGCCGAGATCGTCTTCCTTTTATGGGAAGATAGCAGCTGGCAAACTGCAAAATGTAGAGGAATGTGTTCAGGCAGAGAGGGTTAAAGAAGTGGTCCAGGAGTGACCTGATCGACACAACATGTTTCAGGAACACTAGGAATACCTGGGAATGAACCTTTATCTTTCTAAAACAAGATGTTCCACAGCTGCATTTTCGGAGGAAATGTCCTTGTTGTATTTTCCTATTACTATGCCTGTGTTTATGGTACAGGCACGTCCTGTGTGGAAAATAATATTTTGAAACTCTGTAGTCAGTACAAAATTTTTTTTGCACTTTGTACATTTATTTGTAGTGGTTGTGAATCTGATACATGATTTGCTTAAGATGAAGCAAAAAAGAAGCAACAATCTTATGCTTGTTTATGAAATTAAGGCTTTTAGAATCACTGTTTACATCTCTAGTAATTCAAATAAAATTTCAGTAAAATCAGCTCCCCTTCCCCCAGGCAGACACACCTGTAAGCACTACCTCCTTCTTGCCCTCCCTGCCTAATTCCAGTGGTGTGTAGAAAGAACCTGGACAGCACAACAGTGGCAGTCCACGGGGATGAAATCTTCTGCAAGTCCTGTTACGGCAAGAAGTATGGGCCAAAAGGCTATGGCTATGGGGGCGGGGCAGGGACTCTCAGCATGGACACAGGCGATGCTCTGGGAATCAAACCTGAACAGTAAGAAACACTTAATCTTTTCATTCTTTTTTTGAGGCCTCTGCATATCAAACTCATCATTTCCATCAATATCTTGCTTTTTTAATGCAAGTGTATGCTGAAGTCCACAGGTCCACTAATGTAATGTGATTACCTGTTTTAGTAATAAAGTAAATTACAATCTACACCCAATCAAAATGTGTTTACTTGTAAATATGTGCCTTTTTAGCGAAATGCAAAACCAATGTAAAGATCCCAGACAGCCAGGTCCACAGAATCATAGCAGAATTAACTTGAGATACATAAAATGGATAGTGGTCATTTCTATATGAGGCCTTATGCGTCTTCCTTTCCAGACAGGCACCCCATCGTCCTACCAACAACCCAAACGCATCCAAGTTTGCTCAAAAAGTTGGCGGTTCAGATGTGTGCCCACGCTGTGGAACTGCTGTGTATGCTGCAGAGAAAGTAGTTGGTGGTGGAAATGTAAGTCATGTTATACTCAAAATGAACACAGATAACAGGTCAATCCTTATCAGACAATTAACTTTAATTTCTGCAATTTCTTGTCAAAAAATATGTAAAAATAAGGCAGAAGGTCTATTGTGATCACATGGGGTAAAGCAAAAGAGGAAGAAGGGTGCTTACCTGTAACCGGCAACATCCAGAGCACTTCCTGATCGTGGGAATAACTGCATTTTCCTCTTTCCTCCACATCCGCCAATCCAGTCCTGGCACAAAAGTTGCTTTCGCTGTGCCAAGTGTGGGAAGGGGTTGGAATCCACAACCCTGGCTGACAAGGATGGAGAAATCTACTGCAAAGGTTTGGGTCTTCCTGTACTCTGCCAGACATCACAGGTATCGCTTTATAAACAAAGGAGGGAGGCAGTCAGGAAGACAATTAATTATATCCCAGCAGTCTTAACCTATGCTCGTTGAAGCCTAAGTGGATTGTAACTCCAGCAAATTCTCCAGGTGTTTGTTAATCATATATTCTGTATTTTACACCTCTGAAATTTGTGGGTTTCTTGCTTACTATACTTATTAGCTTTAATGTGACTATGCATCCACAGGTTGTTATGCCAAGAACTTTGGTCCAAAAGGTTTTGGATTTGGACAGGGGGCAGGAGCATTGGCCCATGCCCAATAGAGGATTGCATTCCCATTGACGGAAGGAGCTCTGGCCAATCCCAGCATCACTCTGCACTGCATGACAGTCCTGACTTTCTGAAACCTAGAAACAGTGGTCAAAACTGATGAAGTGTTATTTTTCAGGATGAATAAATAACATGCTAAGTTTCTAATATCACAGCTATAATTATATATAGATACTAATTAAACTTTAGTAAAACAAATATTAAATGCCATAATGCGTAATTTAACTGGTTTTTCTACATGGCAGAAATGTGTGTTTAAACCCAATGTAGAAGACAGAAGCAAGGATGTAAATTCTAGAAAACACAGTTTACATTTTTGTCAGAATTGAAGCCCTTCATCACTTCAACACCTCAGACATCTTGTTCTAACAACTGTTGTATAACTATTTACCACTGAATTTTCAAAGGTTATTTACGAATTGAATTGCAGTTCTATTGTTTGAAGGTTTAGAGCATTTTAACACATCATGTATTCCTGACATTTCACTTTTGCCATTCTTATATACAGCCATTCATGAAGAAACAAATAAAATTACTGCATATCTATTACACGCGCATTTAAATGCAGTTGGGTGCATCTTTTCTGTAAGCTTTATTCATAATTTATATTATAAAAGGTCTTTGACTTATGTTAAACTATTTCCAGCAAGATTTAAAAAGGATTCCATGTTGTTTTCATTTACTGTGTGACACTGGAAAGGTTGAACAGTTAACCAGCTTGCCCCCAGATTTATTCTACCCCACTGTGAGGCAAGCTCACTACAAATCACTTTTTAAGTGTGCATGTGTCTCAGTGCAGACATTCAGCTTTATTCATAGTTTTGTCTGCAATTTCTGAACGAGGTTGTATTATGTCCAAGCTGAAGTCTTATGATGCCTGCAGAGCTGGTCGACCCACCGATCAAGATAATCTTTTAACATTTGGCTTGAAGAGGCCCATCTTTGAAATGTAAATAACATCTGAGAGACAAAATTGTCTCCTTTGAGCAAACAACAGAGGCTTGTCCTCCCCTCAGCTTTGCGGAGAAGCTTGGAATAACAGGAAAACAGTTACGATCATCCCTCCCCACAGACAATGCTGACAACAATGGCCTTCGGAGACTTGTACCACCAGCACACATCTGGGCATGCGGACCCACTGGCATTTGGACCACTTCCCAGCATTCCCTGCAATTGTGTAGGAGGAGAGGAGTGGCCACATCATAGCCAAGATCCACCTGCGTGGGGGCACTTTAAAGATATACTAAAGACTCAACACTACATTCCTCCATGGTGTGTGTGTGTGTGTGTGTGTGTGTGTGTGTGTGTGTGTGCATGCGCATGCGTGCGTGCATGTGTGGTTGTGGGTTTGGAGTTAAAGTGCTGCAATTTATCACATAGCAGTGTAAGTAGCCAGGAGTTGGTGTTTACCTGTGCTTCATAACATTTTGCTTGTGAAGAAGGTTACAGTACATCAAGTGTTGTGTACATCTTAAATACCAATCATAAACAAGAAATGTTCACCATGTTTTCACTTCTAATCAGTAAATAAATGAACATATCATTGAATTAGCAAAGAATACAAAAATATATCAGGTTAGCCTAGACTGAGTCGTTGAAAAATTTAAAATAACCAAATCAGGAAAGACATGGGTGCACGTCTATAGAAAGCACAGTAAATGTGACAAAACAAGTGACTTTATATAGAAAGCATAGTCCAAGGTTTGTGTTTGCCACTAATTTTACATTGTGCTTATTTGTTTTAGGACTTCTGTGTTAGTGCATGATGAATTGTTATTTTTTGAGCACCATAAAAATGTCAAAGCTGCCTGCTAATGGGAAGAAAATAAACCCTGCATTTGACCACAAATGTTCTGTTAATTATGTGCTCATACAGTGGTTTTAAGTCACAAACTAGCGCCCTCTTCTGGGGAAACTATTATTCTGCATTAAAAACCTTTATGCTCAAAGAGCTTCCTGGTAGCAGGAAGACTGCATCTTATGCATCTGTTTCACCAGTTGTCAGCATATTGAGAGGTGATTCTAGAGACTCTGGAGGCCCACAGCAAAAAGCTTTCATGGGATTTTTGCAGATTTCTCGTTACAATATGTACTATGCAATCAACTGCCCTCATGGGCCCCCTCCAAGCTTGGAGCCTCAGGAAATTGTTTGCTTTGCCTATCCTATTGCAGGAGCTCTGAACATATTGCAACACTATAGAGGACTGGGTTAGTACTCAGCACACCTAGGGGCACCCAGGCATGATGGAATCAGTTGTACATACTTGTAAATGCCATCTTTGTGCAGTTCCATGTAGTATTTGTCCCACCACTATATTATGTTCACATATATGTGTTGTAGATTGGTGTGTTTATTGTGTATCATCTCTGTGTGTGTGTGTGTGTGTGTGTGTGTGTGTGTGTGTAAGGTAGTTAGGTGGCACTTTGCTGCTTGCTGTCTGTCTGTGTGGCACAAATAAAGCTATTTTGTGGGTGATTTCCACCTGAGTTCGGTGCTTTATTTGACATGAGCTACAGCATTACCACAACATCATTGCTATTTTTCGGTGAATTGGATGTTTGTGAATTATGCCAGACTATACCTGCCAGCACACAATAATCATATCCACTCTTAGCTTCCAAAACTTAGCTTCACCAGGGACTTCAGAAGCCCATATCTTGTGCAGAGCTTGCCCCCTTGCCCCCTGTCCAAATCCAAAACCTTTTGGACCAAGGTTCTTGGCATAACAACCTGTGGATGCATAGTTACATTAAGGCTAATAAGTATAGTAAGCAAGAAACCCACAAATTTCAGAGGTGTAAAATACAAAATATATGATTAACAAACACCTGGAGAAACACCATAACAGAACAGGCAACTGACTCGCTTCGTTACTTACTCTAACAAAGACTCTTGGGCAGATTAAAACAACACAATCACCGAAATACACACACGACGGAAATGGAGCGCGGGTACATTCACGCTCTCAGACACACCCAGGGTGGGGCACAACTATTTTACAAGCGGTGTTGGGAAGGTGCATAATCGCCCTTTCCGGCTGCAGTCCATTGGTCGCGGCACAGGCGTTACAATGTTATACTGGTATTAAATTGCAGGATATTAATATCGATTATGTGGAGATGTCGGACTTTATGAACAAATATTTTAATAATTCCAAAACGTTTTACATCTGATATAGATAAAGCGTCATCTGGGAAGGAGCGCTACATGTATTGTGAGAGAGGGATCCAGCAAAATTCGGAATCGAGCCACTGGGAAAAATGCGAATCTCATCTGTGTTTTCGATGGAACAGGTTTATATAAGTAGAAAAATCTACTCTGTGAACCAATTCCGTTCAATTTGTTATTATATAGCGCCTTTCGCAACAACTTTCCTCAAAGCGCTTTACAGGAATTATTACAGTTGTTACAAGGAATTAACAGCAAATGGATGAGTGAATTTTAGGTTGAACCTAGGTTACAATGACATAATCTAATTTGCATATCCCAGCAGCACCTTGTGAATACTTGTGGCTCACCTCCAGTGTGTCTGTGAGAGACAATTGAGATGTTTACCCCGTACTTACTTGTACACTGTGTTGGAGTCCGTTTGACATTAAAGTGATTGGTTGTCCCGCAGATATTGCCTGTGCCTGTTTAATGACTAATTGTAATCCATGCCTAAGTACGTTGTTTGTATTAGATCGCTTAGAACAACAACAGGTGTATGTTCTGCATGGTGCTTTATTATAATCATACTTTGCTGCTTGTTTGGGTTTTGGCTGTTACGAGTGTCCCTTTAGTGAAGCAGTTGGCGAAACATTTATTTTAAAATGTGTAACTGTATAATGGTTTGCCATCGTATTCAGTGAGGTAAGTGTGTCAAATTGTCTAATAAAATGCGTATTTTTCCCGTGTTTACGTAAAACAAGAATCCGTTTAATATAATTTAATCTAATAATTGCGAGAGTGAACATGCAGATTGTGTTAATTTGCGTTCTTATTATGTAATGCATTTAGTATACGTAACTATAAAGGAGTTAACCGTAAGAGAAAGAACAGAATGTAACAGTACTGTACCATGTACCGTTTGATTTCCAATGCATATACGGTAGTCCTGCAGTAAACTACTAGAGACCGGTACAACAAGCCATCATTAATACTACCAGGCCTTTGATGAATGAACACTAGCTGCAGTCTCCACTGCCCAGGGGAAACTTAATATTGAAAAGTCGTTTCTGTTTTAACATTGGCCCAGATCACCTGACGTCATAAAGCGGGGGTGTGTCCACGGGGGCATTGAACGGCAGCTCTGTGCTAAACAAATGCAGACATAGCCAGATGTCAGAGCTGTAGTTAATACCAAAGGATTTTTTATCATCTTGCGAAATATTTACTGGCGGGAACACTTACAGTTTATACAGGAATTCGCATTCATGTTATTTGGCTGAATTTTCATGTGTATAACGATATATTGTAGCCTGCAGCTAAAGTTATAGAAATTATTCAAGTTATTACTAAGAATATAAATTATAACCGAAGGCTTTTAAGGAATAGCAAGACAATACTCTTTAAAGGTTTTTGTTTTAAGATACGTTGATGATGTCCAATATTATCCAAGTAAATTGGACAAGGAGCTGAATAATAAACCAGCGTTTAAGTGTTTAAACGTTTTTTTTCTGTTACTCTGATTATTTTTTAATTATGACGACCCCGAAGAAAGAGGGGTTCTTGGAAAAAAGAAGCAACGGTCTGCTGCAGTTGTGGAAGAAAAAACGCTGTCTTTTGACAGAAGATGGACTCCAATTATTTGAATGGAAGCGCAGTGATGTTGCGTCTCACAATCAGTATTCAAAAGCCAAAGAGCTTCGCTTTGAACGCATGGCCACTGTCGACTGTGTAGAGTATAAACGAGGTCTAGTATACTTCACAATCGTAATGGCTGGAGGAAAAGAGATTGACTTCAGATGCCTACAGGACGGTACTGCCTGGAATGCGGAGATATCTCTCGCTTTGGTGCGGTTCAAAAATCACATAGCCGTGCAAACTGGCAGAACTAAACATCTGTCACATCTGGGAAGCACTGGAGAAGATGAAACGTCTGATTCACGATGAAAAACAACTAAGAATGCAACAAAGGTTAGATTGTTCTGGAAAAATTTCTGCACTTGTTTGAGGGTATAAGATTCTATATACGGTCCATTATTTGTTGCAGTGTTCGTTCTGCTCATCACTGCTATGTCATGTCCATCAGAGAACACCTTACGGTAGCATTTTAGTTGGTCATTTCAAAATCGTAATGTATTATACCTAATTGCTTGCCGCCTGTCTATTATATATGCGGAAAATGGATTTTCTCCACAATGTCATTCACTTTGCCATGAATTTTAGCAAGTCATCGTGATATCTCAACATATATTCTTTTTTATGGTTTGACCATGTTTTGGGGGATTTCGTACAGCCATTTGTGAGTGGTCGTATAATAAAACATTAATCAAAAAGATGATCTCAACATTTCTGTTTTCAATAACATTAATTACAGAGTAATATGTTATTTTAAATGCCTGTGTTCCGTTTACCTATTTTATAAGGTTTAGCCTACTGCTTGTAAACTTTAAAGAAAACAACTTGAGGAGTTGCAATGAGGCATACGGTACTTTGAATTACTCCATATATTGTAGAGCCATAAAATATATTAACCATAGATTCCCCATTAACTCCTCAAATTTCAATCTACAATAGAACCATCACCATTGGTTCTGGGACGCATTTGAGAAAAGTGAATAAACGTATTGCATTTGAACTGTCAGGTACAACGCGAATTTCAATAAAAAGTAACAACACTTAAAAAACAATTTGAGTGGGTTGAAAATACATTCTTGTGCCAGCATTTTAAAATAAATCGACTCAAATACAGTTATTTTCCTATGGTTTCCAGTGATATATAAGACATCTGTAAATGTAAATTATAATAAACTATGTGGAGTTCATGGAATTATTCTTGTGTGTAACTATAACAATTCAAACCATGTTTTCTTATAAGTAAATGTGTGTGTGTGTGTTTGTGTGGTTTGTGTGTGTGAGGCACACTACTAAAATTAAGTTTTCCTTGCCTCAGTGTATCAATTTTTCTTACATACCTTGTTTCAAGGTGTCTAATTTTCCCTGTACCTTCCAGACTTGAATATGATCTGGGATGTAGTCACAGAGATCAGGAAATGCAAAACAGAAGGCAGAGTGGAGTGGATCACCCAAACTCTGGTTCCCTGATTCTACAACGTTTTACACTGGCAGACACCTGCCAGTGGCTTACAGTCCTTCCAATTCGTTACCATGGGGACTCTGAGGTTCTGTTGTGGTATAGCACAGAGAATGGACCTGTGCTGACCATAAACTAGAAGCGGACTGCTACATCTTGAATTATTAGGATGTGAGTTACATAAATTTGTGTTGCATTTCTCAGCCCTGTGTGTTCCTAGATGTGTACTCCTTCATCTGTGACTTCGTAAATTGTACTGCTATAAATGTATTATACTGTAGAGATATTTTGACTGAGGCCTTATATTGTAAACTATGAACTCTGTTCACTTTCTTTTTAGTTTATTCTCACTAAAGGTTGGTACATCTTTGATTCTTTATCATTTCTCTGGCTTATGTTTGTTTTAATTACAATAACTGTGTTTTTAAGGTTCTTGCACTTAGTGTAATCAAGTGAAATTGATGTAAATTGTCACTTGTTTTTTGTAGTTTATGACATTTAAAATTACTTAAATACTGTAAAAACTTGTTGTATGAGCATTCAGGTAAATTAGACAACAGTGAAATGCTTAACAACGTCATTTTATTTTGAAATGGAAATT
Organism: Chitala chitala; assembly: GCA_025773905.1. Classification (NCBI taxonomy): domain Eukaryota; kingdom Metazoa; phylum Chordata; class Actinopteri; order Osteoglossiformes; family Notopteridae; genus Chitala; species Chitala chitala. The sequence goes on along the minus strand of JABJVR010047247.1, from coordinate 707 downwards.
TCACTTTAGTTTTGCTGTTAAATTGTATGATTTATCTTGTAAAGGGTTTGAAAACTATTGTTGCAGCTCACATTTTGAGAAGGAAGTTGTCACCGTGAGAGTTGTAACAATTAGAAACATCAAACCTTAAAAATCCCAATATTAAATTTGTGTTTGAAAGTTTCACTTTCAGATTTTGATAATTATAGTTAAATGACAACAACCCTAGTTTAGGGAGGAGGGACATTAAAATGGCAGGTTTGCCTAATGGGTACACACTAAGAGCACTGCATGTATTCCATCTTCAGCAGTGTGGAAGGCAATGTGTGTAGTAAAATTAAAAATACTGTATATAGGAAAGTATATGAATTATCCAAAAGCACGATGAGCCACTGGCTGAGTGCAGCTGGGGCTTTTTTATTTTTCTTTGGAAAGGAGGCACTGTCAGGTGCATTGACCACAGTTTAGTATTAGAGGTTCACTGATGTTCAGGTGCAATTTGCAAGTAATAAACCTTTTGATGAACAGGACATGTAAGTTTTTTGAGCACTCATGGGGTAAATTACCCTTCACAATGAGCATAATAGGACACTGAGCAAGGAAGAAGGGATGGCTGACATATCAGTCTGTCACACCTTTCTCCAGGGAATAGTGTTTACACACATGCTTGTAGTGGCATTCGAGAGATACAGTCTCACTCCCTCTCTCTTTCTCTCTCTCTCTCTCTC
>JABJVR010047246.1:0-28420 GCA_025773905.1 Chitala chitala | reverse complement strand
CCTGACTTGTGTTCACCATGTCCTATTTAACCTTATTTGTGTTCACCATGTCCTATCTAACCTGACTTGTGTTCACCTTGTTCTACCTAACCTGATTTGTGTTCACCTTGTCCTACCTAACCTGACTTGTGTTCACCATGTCCTATCTAACCTGACTTGTGTTCACCTTGTCCTACCTAACCTGATTTGTGTTCACCTTGTCCTACCTAACCTGACTTGTGTTCACCATGTCCTATTTAACCTTATTTGTGTTCACCATGTCCTATCTAACCTGACTTGTGTTCACCTTGTTCTACCTAACCTGATTTGTGTTCACCTTGTCCTACCTAACCTGACTTGTGTTCACCATGTCCTATCTAACCTGACTTGTGTTCACCTTGTCCTACCTAACCTGATTTGTGTTCACCTTGTCCTACCTAACCTGACTTGTGTTCACCATGTCCTATTTAACCTTATTTGTGTTCACCTTGTCCTATCTAACCAACTTTATGTTAATCATGCATTTATACATTTAAAGCAACACGAAGATCACAAAAGAAAAATTCACTTCACAGCTTGTCAGTGTGGACATTATTATACATTTGTTCCTCCAGTAATGTGAAGATACAACACACCTTTAACATTCCTCTAACAGTACATTTATGAAGCTTACTAAAGAGTAGCTGAGCCACTTGACTGAGAACAGAAGTACAAGCGGATAATGTACCATACACTTGGAGGGTGTATTCCTTTGTGGCATTCCCAGCTATGCTAGAGGCTAAGCAGGTATAGGACCCAGCATCAGTCCTCTCAGCAGTGGGGATCTGCAGCTGCCGCCCCCCCGCCAACGTTCGAACCCTGCTTCGTCTGTCAGTCCTCAGCTCTGCACCTGCACATCCAAACAGAACCAGAGATCACTGTAGGAGAGCAATGAGTTACAGACCAGTAACCCTCAGAATGCATAACATGAAAAATCATGGGGGGACACAGGAGAAGAGAAAACAGAACAATGACTTAACATGAAAACCAAAGAGCCAAATCAAAATAGAACTATGAAAACAAAAAGTGCTACAGTACAATACAACAAAGGAAACAGAAACTCAAAGGAAACAGTAAAAAAAAACACACTGCACCATACTAAGGAGGACAAGAACTGTGGCAAGGAAATGCAAGGTAAAAGATACCACCAGAAAATAATATGAAGGAGAGAGGACAGATCTGACAATTATGAGAGTTAGAGAAGAGTGACTGAACAAATTGTGCAATACAGAGAACAGATAAATCTTGCACATAGAGATGGTTAACAAGGCAGTGAGACAAAAAAGAACTTTTTATTTTCATCAACAGAAAGCCTTCTTCCTACAAATGTATTGCAAGCTGACCATGCCTAAGGTGGCTTTATCTGGGGAGGTGTGGAGTCACCCCTCACCGTCTTTCTTCCAGGTGAGGCCCGGAGGAGGAATACCACTGGACTCACACACCAGTGTAATGGCGCTGCCTTCAATCACCGTCAACAGGGATATTTCCTCTGAGCCTCGGATGCTGGGAGGGACTGGGGAGAACACATGCCTCTTAGGTGCTATGTTTTTACATCAGATGCATGCAGTTATACTCACACACTTTACCAACATTACTCAGACTGATCTCAATTACATGAGAAAAATATTTCGTATTTTACATTGGCGCTCAAAACAAGGGCTTATGACCAAAAAGAAAGGCTTATGACCACTAGTAACTGATCAGTATATATTGACCAGTTCCTAGTGTCACCATTTATTACAGCCAATATTCAGCATATTTGCAATAATTTGAATTAATTGATATTACTGATAAAGCCTCATGTTGCATATACTTCTCTCTCGAAAGCTGTGTGGGATCTCACATAAAGTCTAACCCACTGCATGGATTCTCTGAAATGTGAAGTTCACCTTGTGTTAAACCAGTGAAGGGGTTTGTCTGGATTTGAGTGACAGTTAAAAAAAGAGGTTGTGTACCAGTTTAAGTGGAGAGACAGAAAGATAACCTTAAATTCAAAAGCACTAAAAGTAGAAATGTTAAAAAAATTTTGGCTCAGTTTTGGTTGGTTTTCAGTCTAAAATTCAGGTTTTAAAATTTTGGTTTTGGTTGTTACCTTTCAACCAAAGCATCATCTAAATTTAAGAAAAATGCTCAAATTTTACACCTTTTAATATGTTTATTTTCACACTACATTAGCACAAAATGCAAACACTATATAATTAATGGGATTCTACAGTAGCAGAAATAGTACTTAACAGTAATGGTGTATGTAAGTTCATAATCAGAACCACCTAACTAGAGAACATGCTTTCAAGCACTTAATTTTTTCCCATTTGAAAATTGCATCATATATTCCACACAATATGTTCAGTGTAGAAAAGTGTAAAAAATTTTGTTGCTTTTTCAAAACTTGAAATTTTCAGAATACGGGAAACCTGTTATTGGCAGTCACCTCAAAGGACACCAACAGTTTTGGGGGGAAAAAAAGTTATGTCAGCCAATGTCTAGTGCAAACCACTGTTTAATGAGAACACCTCAGTGATCTTTACCACAGTCATACAGGCTGTTCCTCCCTATGCACCCTATATAAAGTCAAAGAAAATCACACTCATTTTAGTTACAGTTCATAATGCTGAATTTAGTGGTTTTTCTTGTTCTTTAAGTGAACAATGGTCCTTCTGAGGTAATTTTGGTGACAGAATTTTTCAAGTACATGAAAAACCTAAAAAAACTAAGGTATATATGAAGCAAACAGTAGTTCTGTTCAAATATTCAAACATTTCTCACTTTATATAACATGGAAGTATTGCTTAATAATGCTCATTTTTTTAAAAACAATTATTTCTGTAAAAATAAACTGGACTCCAAAAAATACATTTTGTATGTTGCTCAAGAGTAATAGATTTTAAGTTCAAATACAGAGAAAAACTGCATTTGGAAAAGCATGCCATCTCACTTTCTGATTGCAATGGGAGCCAGTGCTCCAAAGAGCCAGTAAAAACAGTCATAAGGACTGGGAATAAAATTTACAGGTTTATTTTGTACTCTATGGCCCATTTGCAACCTCTGTCCAGAAGCCCTCAAGAACAAATGGGTCTTATTGCAAATTATTCCTATAGCAGTCTTTTTGAAGAGAATACTAGTGTGGTTAAACTATTATTTGTTGAAGGTTTTGTTGCACAGAGGAAACAGAGATCAGCTTTAAAATTATTCATGCTTATCTGAGGCAAAAATCTGACATTGTCAAGGAAAACGTTCTCCATTTAGACCTGCAAAAACTGTCAGGTTTCTTTTGTGTCTCTTTATAAATGCCTGTTTCAGTCAGCTGAGCTGTTTCCAAATGTCAAGTCTTGGTCTGTCCAGAAACACGTTGACAGAATCAACCAGCAAAAGTTATAAACGAAGCGGCATGTAAATGCAGCACAAGTGGTTGTCTTGTCTACTGTCATTAATTGTGGTGTCCAATTAGACTACCCATCTCCAATCAGGACCAATGACCTCCAGTCAGGTCTTTCAGGCAACATAACTGCTACTCAAAAACGAAGAGATATCTCAACCATTCTTTTACAGTCAGGATCAATAACATGACAGATCTCTGTTTGTGTTCAAAGTTCATGGCAAGTTATACATTACGGTAAACTCCACTGACCACGCTGAGCAGACAACAGTCTCGGCTTACTCCAGCCTTGGGTGGTGAAAGGCAGTTTTGTTTGCTGAGTGACTGTTTCTAAACATCCCACAAACCTCTTTCATCACCAAAAACCAAGTCACAACCTAATTTCAAAATAATGAGATTTTTTTTTTGAACAGCTGTGCAGGCATGTGATCCCATCTAAGGAACTAAATCAATGTTCACGGGCCAATTATCTCCTGATGAAAAAATCGGACAGTCAGAAAGATGCTCCTTTCCCAGCAATGGCAATGAGCTCTGGGAGATGGGCGTAGAAGTGGCAGATGGTGAAGTGACTTCACAACACAGAGCATGCCAGAAGTCATCCTCATGGTGCTTACATCAGGCAAGGCACGCTATTATTACTACATACAGTGTTGAGATCATCTCATCACCCAGTTATAACACTCCACACCACTGACATCATAGAAAACAATACACCACAGATAGCAGGCCTCTGTGCAATCCAGCCATTCTGGGCAACATCTGTGTTCTACTAAGAGCCAGGCCAATTCAGGAAGCTGTTTCCCTTTGTTCTTGACTGGCTCTTAGTGGAGTGCTGATGAATGATTAAAGGTTTGGCTTACTGGTACAAATGGAATTAAGATGACTTTTTACTGGTAGTGTCAGTGTGATCGATCACCCTTAGAGTAAACGCAGGACATTTCCCTGAAAAACATCCACATGAAAAACAGCACCATGCAGGAACTCACCCCAAACGTTCAAGTTGTAGTGTTTCTCAGTTTTCCCAGCTACGTTGGTGGCCTCACAAGTGTATCTGCCCGTGTCCTGAACTTGAGAACTGTCGATCTAAAAATAATTTAAAATGGGGGACTTGCTTAAATTTCACGTAAAGAGCCGCAAGAGCTCACCAGTGAGTGAAAATCCAGATAACCAAATGTCTTTTCCTTATTATGCAAGCTGTGATTAGGTTTCATTTTTGATATGTTTTACAATCACGCTCAGCAGGGGCTAACAGGAAGTCGTCGCGCCGTACTGCGACTCGTTTAGAGCTGCAGCGGGGGACCGTGGCTTGTGAAGGCTGACCTTCAGGGTACTACCATCCTCGGACACACGGAGGCCAGGCTTCCCAAAGAGCGGGCGCCTGTCCTTGCGCCAGGACAGCGTGGGCGGTGGGAATGCGTTACTCTGGCAGAGCAGCTCCACGGGCTGTCCCATCAGCACGGTCACATTCATCTCCTCCCCCATGATGCTGGGTGGAACTGTTGCGATACAGAGTACAATGGAAGTGTCAGGTAGGCAAAGGGGAGGACAGTGGTGCTGTACCCAGTGTAGCATAGCAGTGACTGCCCTGGAGTCTGCAGCAGAAGAAATTAACCCCTTATAAGTGATAACATAATGCAAGGTAGGTATCTGTCTGTAAAACTCTGGTTGTCGCTTTACTTTAAATTATCTGCTAAACTGTTATGTAGTTAAAAAAGTTATATTTCCCCTTCTGACACTGACTGCCTAATCTGCTGTTAATAATGTGTGAAATAAGGGTGTTTGAAGGGTAACTGTTGTACTCATGATTCTCTTCACAGCTAGTTAGTAAGATGAGAATATGAAGGGTCTCTGCAGCCTGGCCATAAATTCTGGTCAACAGCACCACTACTGTGTGGTACATTAAGACTGTGCAAACCAAAGGCTTCCCTCAGGAGGACATAAGAGAACATCTAAGGTGGACAGCGGAGAGAACTTCCATGCACTCTATATACTTTTGATTCTGACCTCCAGCTTTTATTAGGGCCTTTTGTTGACACCGTTCACTGCACACTCACACTGGTATCCATGCAAACGTAACTATGTAATACTATCAGTAAGAGGCAGCAGTAGCGCTTCCCAAACTCCCCAAGTCTGTTTGTCTCCCACTGATTCACAGCCATGTTCTCATACTGCCTTCCCAGTATCCTTCAGATCGGGACGCTGCCATGTTTGGTTGCCAATTTATTATTTCAATCTGCTTTTCCCTCCCTCTGCACACAAACGCTAGAGCCATGAGGAAAGAGGTCATAGCAAATGAACAGATTTTTCCAGAAATAGAAACTTCCTCAGAATATGAGCAAGAAACATTACTTCTACACATTTGTCATCTTCTAAAAGAAGAGAAGCAGAACTATAGATACCTAATGTCTATGTTGTAAAAACCCAACATTTCTAAAATCATCTATATTTATAAGTAATCATTGTGCTAAAATCCTACCTGAAAACTATAGATACACGCCTAATAACTAAAATAAACGCAGTCTAAGTGCAGTCTAAACCAGGTCTTTCCAGGAGTGCAAACTGTCACAAGTCCATGTGATTACAATGTAAGGAGAATGCTCACCATACACACGGAGCTCAAATTCCTTCTGCTGTTCTCCACCTGCATTCACAGCAACGCAGGTGTACCGTCCAGCGTCGGTGACCTGAGCGCTGTTTATGGCAAGGGCCCTGCCCCCAAACAGCACCTGAAGGCACCGGGTGAGACGGCGGAACCTCAGAAATCACTTTCATTTCAATAAACACATTTCCAGGTAACAGCAGCAGTCATGAAACTGGAATTGTAATCTGAATGGCATGTTTTAAAATATTATTAGCAGGTCTCCCTCAGGTCGATAAACTGCACATTTATTCAGCACAAACATGTGAAATACCAGCATGTCCACATTCTGGAAAACCGCTGCTGTACATCACACTCACGTGTGTGAGTAAGGATAAGGTTAATCACAGGGCCACCAAACTCAAGAAACACCTGACTTCACCTGAATGCCATCTGAGAAACTGGAGACAGGCGTAAGGTCTTTCAGCCAGGTGAGACTTGGCAGAGGTACGCCACTCGCTTCGCACTCCAGACGTACAGGCTCATTGACAACCACCGTCACGGTGCCACTGCTGCTGGTGATGGTGGGGGGCACTGTGGGAACCCCAGAACGCCATCATGCATGTGCCAGGCAAATAATATATACAATCTCTATGTGGTGCATGTTTGTCTTAAATCACCCCTCTTCTTGTGCGTCTAACATTAGTTTCAATTTAAGCATAATGTGTTAATCCTAAATGCTTTGAATAGCGGCAGTGTACAGTTTTTCATGAAGGAATACTGCTTCTGTTGATCCAAGAAAAGTAGGAATTCTCTGCATTTTTCACCATTAGAATATGTGTACACCTTTCATGCTTCTGATAATTCAGAAAAAGCAGAACACAGTTTTTGTGTTTGTAAATTCCTGAAATGTTACTCACAGCGTGTTTTGTCTGCAGTCACCAATTCCATCAAAAGCACTAAACTGGCTCATGGTATGAAATGTAACGCATTGTGTAGCCATGAGTTTTGAAAGCGGACCACTGACCATACACCTGCAGATAGTAGGAGAGGTCTGCCGTTCCTGCCACGCTCACTGCTGTGCATCTGTACAGCCCTGCGTCTGAGATCTCTGCACTCTCTAGTTCCAGCACTTGGCCACGGTTCAACAGCGCCATCCCAGCTGTGCTGGCAAGTGGTTGGCCATCCTTGAACCAGGTGATCGCTGATGAGTCACATGATGATGTTAATGAGTCACAGAAATCATTTCATTTTCTAAATAAAATAGTACTGCCTTGATTTCCTGGACAATGTATTCTTAAAAACATCATAGTTTTTAAAAAACAGAATCTAGGCCAGAAGAATTTATGTTTGCGCTAGGAAATAATTCACCTTTAACGAGCACTGTGATAAGTAACTGGTGTTACCTGGCAGAGGGTTCCCAGCAGCCTTACACTGAAGCTGAATGGAGTAACCAGCGAGTACGGTCTCATTGATCGTCCCTCCACTGTGTGGGATGCTTGGTGGTTCTAGAAATACAGTGTGCAATCATTTAAGGAGCACATACACATGCTGAGAAACCCAGCTGCTTTCATCTCATCCTTTACTTTAAAACAGGCATTGAGAAACAAGGAAGAACAAATCATCACTAAAGTCGGCCTGAGACCCAGTGAACGGAGCTGGCCCGGGTCTCAGTACCGTGAACGCTGAGACGAATGTGCTTCTGCGCCTCCCCAGCAGCGCTGGTGGCCACACATGTGTACTTCCCAGCATCCTCCAGAGCGGCCTTCACAATCTCCAGCACGCGACCAGCAGATTCCAGCTGTGGACACAGTCACGGTCTGAATGAGGTTTGTGGAGAGGTACTGCTACTGGGAGAAAGGGCTGTGCATAGACACCTTGTGTGGGTGAGCAGAGCAGGGGTGAGCAGAGCCGAGCAGATATGCAGCATTACCTTGAGGCGCACTTGGGCAGTGTTGACAGGCTGGCCATCTTTAAGCCATGTGATGGAGGGACTGGGAACGCCACTGGCTGCACACTGTAAGGTGATAGACTTGTGAAGGATCACCGAGCGCTCAGCTGTCCCAGACTGAATTGAGGGAGGCACTAAAGAAGAAAGAAAGAAAGGAGATTGGAATCCGACAGTGTGCGCATGTGTTTTACTGCGAGCGTACTATACTGTACTGTGCTTGTACTGTATTGTGAGTACACTCACAGAAAAAGTAGCCTGAAATACCATACACAATTTTACATAGATAAAAATACCTGTAAAAATCACATTAAGTTACTTTATAATCAAATGCAAATTTTCCTCTCATAGATACATTTACGTTTGCCAGTTTTGTACTACATTAACTGTATACCATAATATCTAAATTATACTATTGTTATCAGGAACTTTAAATGCAGCAATTACAGTCATCCAAGCAAAGAGGAAAAAATAAGTAAAAATACATTTACATGTATTACTTGTATCACATGCAATATGAAAATATTTGTGTTACCTTAATGGTTTTAGATCCTTCCAGGGAAAAGCATTTAAATGAAAACGAAGCACATTAAAAACACTCTACACCATAGACATGGTCAATAAGCACGCTAGAACCTTTCAAAGGAGTTCTGAAAATTAAAGGCCAATTTCACTGCGCATACCATAAACAACCACATTGAAGTCCCTGTGCTGGTCTCCTGCCTCGTTAGTGGCCACGCAGCGGAAGAGTCCTGCATCAGAGACCCGTGACAGGGAGATGACAAGCTTCCGGCCACCGTCTGTAATCCTTACGCCATCTCCCTGCTGGATGGGCTGGCCGTTCTTTAGCCACCTGCCGAAGATAGCACATAGTGTGAACTAAGTGTGCACAGAGTGTTAAGTGGAGTGTACTCAGAGTGTCCAGAGCATACCTGAGTCTGCCTCAGAAAGTGAGTACAACCCACAGAGCTGCTGTACACCTATTTTTCATTATGTCCATTAAGTGGAGTGGGAGGACATTGCAAAAAATGTACAAGGCAAACTAGTAAACCCTTTTAGATACAACTGTGGACTCATACAAGGTGAGAAGAGGAGGAAGTACAGAGAGATCCTGTCCCTGTAGAAGTGACAGAGCGAAAGAGTGTGTGCTCACGCGATTAGAGGTGATGGCGTCCCAGAGGCGTCACACTCCAGCTCCAGCAGGCTGTTTACAGTAACCGTGGCATCCGTGGTCTGCTCTGTGCCCGCCAATGCAGGTGGCACTGAGTAGGACAAGCACACCATTTACAAGTGTGCTCAAGTGGTGTACAGTACAGTCAGTGTTAAAATGTTGAACCAGTATTAAGACAGGAACAATATTCAGAAGTTATTTCAACCAGAAATGCTGACAAGTGCTTATAGCGGTGCAAAAGGCAATACCTCTCTCAGATTTAAATCTAAGACCTTTAGGTCACAACTGTAACTCATAACACATTATGCAATACATTTAAACTATGAGACTGTTACACCCAAACTGCTGATCTGACTTTTGCAGCCACAGGCACATTATGGTATAGCTCAGCAGGCGGCGTTACTGCCTCACACCCTCAGGGTTCTGGGTTTAAATTCAGCACTTGACACAGCGTGCAGAGCTTGCACAAACTGCAGCTTTTTGAAGTTACACTCAGTGAATGCTCCTCTGAAGAGAACATGAGCTCTGCTGACACTGGCCACTCGGGCACTGTGCCAGGAGAGGGGTAGCTGGTATGATGGGGCACCTCCCAGGGCCTGATTCATTCCTCATGTCAAATCTGCTGTATGAAAAGAAAACGTAGTGAACTAACACAAGCAAGCATGCTTTGTTTTCGCTAAACCCCTTAATCTACACACATACAGCATAATGGCTTCCTGGGCCTCATCCCGTATTTGTTTAATCCTTGTGAAGGAGACTGTGTCAAGCATGCAAAGGAAACACGACCCTTATTTTATACAGAGTCTGTTCTTTTTCACCAATTCACTTTCTCACAGTCCAGGGCTACAGGGGCACAAAATGCAAAGCAGCAGACCAGTACACATCTTGGTAGTAGCCCATCCTCACTTGCACTCACACACACACACACACACACACACACACACACACACGCACATGCACATGCACACACACACGCACAAACATACATGTATGCAAACAAATTTCAGTTTGCCAGTTTCCCTGGACCTCATGCCTTCTTGCTTTCTGCTATGGCAGAAAGCCTAGAGGAAATCCATTTACACCAAAGGAAAGCAAACTGCATACAGTCAGAGTGCTGTGGACCAGAAACAAAATAATGATGCCGAAGATGTGCGGTGACAACGCTGTCTGCTGAGCTACAGTTCTGTCCACTAATTTTTACTACCCCAATTTAAGTGTCTTAGGACATTTGTAAGCTAATACATTTTCTTTGTCAGTAAATAATAGGAAACAGTAAAAGTAACCATCGATGTTTACTATGCTGTCTGGCATTAAAGACCCTCCATGTGACCTTAAGAGAGTACTTAAAACCCTGTGGAATGCTCTCGGGGCATCAGGCAGTAACCCACAGTACCTAACACACTGACGTCGTACTTGATGTCCTTCTCTCCAGCGGCACTGGTCGCCACACACATGTACCGTCCAGCGTCAGACAGGGTGGTGCTGGGGATCTCGAGCTGCCTGCCTCTCTGCAGGACTCTGACATTTTCCCCGCCCTTTAAGGGCATCCCGTCCTTGAACCAGGTCAGAGTGGGGGCAGGGTGACCTCCCGCTTCACACTCTAGCACAAGAGCCCTGCCCGCCACCACTTTCTTCTCAGTCGGGTTCTCGAGGGCGCCCTCTATATTTGGGGGTACTGTAAAACACGAAAAGTAAGGTCAAAAATATTAACTCAAAGCACATACCTGCTCTGCTGTTACTTTACAGTTATTTTTTTTAAGCTTGAGCTGGAAAACTAAGACAAACCATTCATATCTATTCATTTTTGCAGTCTATTTCAGTTTTCTGTCTTTCTACTCTACATTCTATGCTACGTTTAGAGAGCAGTTCATAATGTTTTCACTTACAACAGGGATGTTTGAAGACGGTGTAATAAAAGATTTGACTTTACCATAAACATCGAGCTGGTAAGACTTTTCGGCTATGCCAGCGACGTTGGTGACTCGGCAGGTGTACCGCCCTGCATCATCCACCTGGGCCAGGGTAATCTTTAGGAACCTGCCACGGTCCACGTACGCAACATGCCGGCTGGACACGAGTGTACGGCCGTTCTTGTGCCATGTGATCGTTGGGAGGGGCACGCCACGGGCCTCACATTCCAGCATCACGGGGCTGTTGAGCAGAGTGGTGACCTCTGCTGTTGCATTGCCTCCCTTGATGCTGGGGGCCACTGGTCGGGAGCACAGAAAGGGGTCAGATGAGGCGGAGCCTGCAGTACCTGCAGTGATGTGTGGGTCCCCGTCTTCCCTTTGGGGTGGCATGCACACAGAGACGAGCAGCGCTCACCGAACACACTCAGGTTGAAGCCCTTGGACTGTTTTCCTGCTGTGTTGGCCACGCTGCACTGGTAGTGAGCCTGGTCCCCCAAACGAGCGCTCTTTATTTTCAGTACCTGGCCTCGCTCCAGCACCTCAATGTTCGGGTCACCCAGGAAAAGTGGTCTGACATGGAATTAATATGAATTTTGAAACACTCACCACATAACATGGGTCTATATGTACCGTATTCCAGGTTTTCTTTCCATTTTCAGCACTGAATGGGCTAATCACTAACTGAAGTCACTAATTTGTCATGCCTGCCCAACACATCATAGCTGACATACTTCCGGACTAGTCACACAAGCACAGTTAACCGAGGGCTACTTTTAGTTCATGAGCTCTGGAGTTAATTAAGCAACATAATATGACTGAAAGACAAGCGCAATTCAACTGATTCCAACTGTAACTCAGAGCTCATGAAAAGAAGTTCTGATAGCCAGCACACACAAGGGAACACAAAAATGTGTTTTCTGGACCCCATGTGAAGGCAAAATTTGTGAGGCAGAATGAGGACGGAACCCAGTTTCAGCCCCCAGTCATGTTTACTGTGACATCCCTGCAAGTCCTTTATCACTTCTGACAGGATTTACTAAATCACTCAGGCTAGGCTTCATTCACTTAACATTAATGTTCAGTTATATACCAGAACTTAGTCAGTGGGAGGCGGAGGGTACTTACTTTCTGTCCTTGGACCACTGTATATCAGGGAAGGGCACACCTTTAACCTTGCATTCCAGAATGACCTCCTGACTGAGTACAGCTGAGACGTCACGCTGGCTGGTGCCACCATCTATGCTGGGAGGAACTAAAAAAGAGAGAGAGAATCAGAATGAAAAACAAAGGAGAGGTAAGACCAAGGTCAGGTTATTATTAAGGACATCGCTACAGGTGGTGCAAAGTCAGCCACAAAGGCTCACCGAAAACATCAAGGTAAAAGTCCTTGTCGGCGCTGCCAGCGATGTTGACTGCCCTGCACCTGAAGTGCCCAGTGTCTGAGGTGGCTGTCTTCAGGAGCCTGAGAACCTTACCTCCCTGCAGAATCTGAACTGAAGTGCTAGGAACAACCTGTGGTTAGAACATGAAGGAGGTTTTCAGAATATTCTATTTTAGTCAAATTTGGTCATTTATAGTAGATATAGAATGTCTGTGACGTATTGCTGAAATAAGATTAACCATGTCCAGTTTTCATGTAAACTTGCAGCCAACAAAATTTAGGCTTGTAGACATACTGTATGTCCACGGTACATTAATTCATTAATTTCCCATCCACTTAATCTGTACAGGGCTACGGCTTACATTGTACATACCAGTTAAAATTTTGGTGACTTCTAAAGACTTCTCAAAGCTAATGTTGAATAAATTGGAATCATACCAAAAATGCCCATGAAAATAAAAACAAACCATTGTGGTATCTTGAAGAAACATACAATATAATACAATAATAGAATGAATCCCACTACCCCATGAGACATACAGAAAACACAAGAGGAATAGAAGATAAAACAGGGCCTGAACAAACATAAAATAGCACATACTAGCTCTCCATCTTTGTACCAGGTGATGGCAGGGGTGGGGCTTCCCGTGACCTCACACACCAGGCTGGTGGGCTGACTCACCACCACTGACACATTGGCTGCTATGTCGTTATCTAGAACATGTGGGGGCACTGCAAAGCAGGACTGTGGAATCAGATGTCTGTAATGTGCACAATACATCAACCTCGCCTCCAATAATTAATATAAGCATGTGAAGAATCTCACCATTAACCTTCAGATGATACTTTCTCTCTGTAGTGCCAGCATCATTGATGGCCACACAGACGTACTCGCCACTATCGAGTGGTGACACAGAGGCCAGGATGAGGAGGGTACCGTCATCCAAGATGGAGATGCCCGGCTCCTTCCCCGTCAGCTCCTCGCCATTGCGAAGCCACTTAATTACCGGCTTTGGGGTTCCTACCATGCAAAACAGAGGGGACCTTAGGCAGGCTGGCCACTGGGTGCAATGTGAAAAATGAAAATTAAAACAAAACACTTCTCACAACAAACATGAAAAAGCCAGCATATCAGTGCTCACCTTTGGCCAGACAGGGGAAGGCAATGCGCTGGTTTGCCACTCTCTCCTGTAGCCAGCTGTTGAATGGAGGCTCTGACTCCTCAACACTAGGGGGGACTGCAAAAATAAATGGTCACATCTTTAAGAAACATCTGGATTAAAAAGCCCATTTGTCCTCAGAAATTATCTTTTGAAATTGCACAGCAGGAGGGGTGAAAACAAGGAACGCTGTGCACCTTGGACCTGCAGCTGTATCTTGCTCACGTCACGTCCGGCCATGTTGGTGGCAACACAGGTGTAGGTGCCTGAGTCTAACAGCCCTGCCTCAGCGATAGTAAGGGTGCCATCCAGCTGATGTGTGTACTGTGCTCCATCCACCAGCAGAGCGGCGCCATCCTTCAACCAGGTGACAGTGGGAGCTGGCACACCTTGGGCTACGCAGGGCAGGTCAACAGAGTGCCCTGCTTGGACCTTCATCACACGTGGACCTGCCTGTATGCTTGGGGGCACTGACAAAGAAAAACAGAACTGAGCAGACTTGGAGGGCATCCATCAGAATCTATTTGAAGAAACCTTTGGAAACTTCATTTTCACACTGCTTCAATAGCAATGCTCTGCATTTACCATTTACTCTTACCAATAGTTACAGTATTAAGATTGAATGTGACTTTAAAGTGAACAAATACACTCTAAAATCTCTAAATACACTTAAAAAGTCACTAAATTCCACACCAGGAGGTTTATATTAACATTGAAGATCATTGATTACTGTAATTATCATTTACACAGTCAATCTTAATTAAAGGTTTAACGAATCCAAGCACAGCAAACAATTTATAGAAAATGTGTTCAAGCTGTTATTCGATCCTATTTTCACAGTAATGGCATCTGATCACTCCCATTTACCACCAAGTATTAAACATTCGCCTTGTGTTACATTGACTTGTAACTATAGTGAAAGCTTCACTTGAGCCTTTGAACTTTTTAAAGGCAAGGCTTAGTGAATGTAACACTGTCACACTTTTGGTATTTAAATAACTTAATGAATGTTTCATATATATGTATGAGTAGTAACAGGGTATCACAGTACAAAAAATAAGATATTACACTGGTCATACCAAGCGTCCTCCTTTAAACACTGTATTCCCTGCCAGGGCCATAGGAGTGAATTTAGGAACAAGGATTTATGGTGGTGCCTTTGGAAAATTACTGAGAGAGATTTTCCATGTTGAGAAAAGTGGGCTAATTGAGTCTGTCCTGATCAGCAATTTCTATGACCAGAGCTGGCTGTGCTCAGTCCATGTAAACTGAAAATGACATGAGCAGGAGGAGCGCTGGCAGCACTTGCATTCTTCTTTTATGTCGAACAGCAGCTGAAACGCATTTGAACGGCACAGTAAGGAAGACCTGCGACAATGACAATATGGGTCCCATAGCAATCCGGTGAAGCAGGCGCTATAAAAATGAAGGGGAGCGTATGTGTGCTGGAAAAGGTCGAGCCTTCTGCATTCTGGCTATCAGCCATACCCTTTAGGAATGGACAGACTGTTCCACATATCCACTATGAAGCACTGAAGAGCAGAAGCTGTGAGAAAAGGTAGACCTCAACTTTAACCCAGTGTCTGGCTTTTCAGAGGATGGTGTGGTCTGCTCAGATGCTGAAGAAGAGCTGCTTGATAAACCTTAGGCAGCCTGGGCCATTTGGGCACACCAACAAAATGCACCAAACAAAGACGCACGGCTGCTTACCATGGACGCTCAGCTTCACCGCTTGGCTGACGTTTCCCGCAATGTTCGTGGCCACACACAGGTACGTGCCACTGTCCGACACCCTGGTCTCTAAGATCTTTAAGGACCCAGAAGGAAGCTGAGCGTGCCTGCAGAAAAAAAAAATCTTGGCTGAATAATCTGGCACAGTGATGGTCACAAATAACCTACACCTGAAAAGCCCACTTCTCCACAGAAGAAGTGACACTACACCGCAGAAAGGTTTGAAGTTGATTTAAACATTTGATTTAAATGTAACTTTGCACTGACTGTACACATTTAAATTAAGGGTTGATGTGCTCTGAGCCAGCTCTCACAACACATTATGAGTAACACAGAGCAGAAAGATTTGAACATCAGAATTCTACACAGTCCTGAGTCTGACATTAGGAAAGCTGCCGTGTCAGTTTGAACTCCATGCTGTTTGTGTAATTCTCGCAGTCGCGTGTGACCTCAGCAGAGGCTGGACCCCTGGAGAGAGAACAGGAGACAGGAGGCCAATCTGCCCACTGGCACAGCAGGCTGACATGCGACAGCCCTGTTTATTCTCCCAGAAGCACACTGGAACCCTGAAGGGCTGAAGGAAACTCAGCTGCAGCCCAACGTGCCTACCAGACATATGGACGCAATTTGTACGACCAGTCAGAAACCCATGCTTGTAAAGATGCACAGTGAGAAGCAGTTCTTGGCAAAAACAGCAGGAAAACAAATTTCAGACTCCTTTCGTCTGGAAGCGTCTATCTCACAGGCAGGACGCAGTGAAGACTGAGGTGATGGTCACCCTGTTGTGTGTACTGTGTGGCTGATCACCTCTGGCCAGGCTTTGTGAGATCTCTGTGTGGGTCTGGCTGTGTGAGCCTGAAGGGGGTGAGCTTGCCTGGGGGAGAAGGGAGAGATAAGCTGCCGTTCCCTGGCCCAGGTGACAATGGGAGGGGGGACACTCTGGACCTCACACGGCAGGATGACGTCCTCGCCTGCAGTTGCCGTCACCTCCACCAGTCCACCAGTGCCATCTTGAAAGCCACTGGACCCACTGACTCTGGGCCTCACTAAAAAAATTTAAAACACACCTATAGTCTGGAGGTCTGGGGAACATTTGCAGGTCTTTGCAGAAGAATGACTACAGCACAGGGAACATAACCACGATCTTCTGCAGGATTTCTTGAGGAGATTTAGACCTGACCCATGACATACTTGACACATGACAAAGTTACAGAACATATGGACGTCTTGTGGTTCTCACTCAGGTATACTGGACTCTTACCATACACAGTGAGCTGGACCCTCCTGGAGCTGTGGCCAGCTGCATTGGTGGCAGTGCACAAGAACTCCCCAGACTCATTCCCAGTGGGAGAGGTGATGTGCAGGCTGTCATCGTGACCCAGGGAGAAGGCCTGACTGGTCAGATTCAACAGCTCACCCCTCTGTAACAAACCATGGATCAAGGAAATGATTCTAAGCCCGCTGTCTTTCCATTTCCAAAAAAATTATAGCTACACATTCAACTCTTATATTAAGGTAATGAACAAATGTAACTCAGTGAAAGGTACCCAAATAGGTTTAAAGTGTGGTGTGCAACATCACTCAGAACTGTGCCAGATCTAAGTCTAACTAAGATTAGCCTGAAAAGGACCTGGATGAGAGAAGATGCATGAAATAAGATTGACCACACTACAGGAGAAAGGATATGGAGTCATAGTGTCACAGCCGGAGCAAACCTTAAAAGTGTAAAATTTTCACTTGCCTCAGACTTCCCATTCACTTTAACAGCACTATTTTTAACAAGTTACAGAAAAAAAATTTGCTTACTAATTCGGAAAAAAACCCACATTCCTGCACTACCACACAGATTTACTGCAGCACTGTAAGAAAGAGCCTTTCAGTGGTTTCCTTCTTGTTCCATTGTTATAGCGGAAACAAGATCTGGAAAAACGGGCTGGACTGAAAACACGTTACAAAGTGCAGGTGCCATGCCGGAGCAGTAACAGTGTTTTCAGCCCACCTCCTTCAGCACTCACACATGTGGTCCAGCTCTGAAAAGTGTGTCTGGACCAGAAAAACAGCCATGACAGCATTCAACTACACACGGCATTTCCCAGATTTAACATCTTCTCTGTATGCGACATGACCTATTATTCCACACACATTTTTCCTTTTATGACAAAGAAAAGGCTCCAAAACAATGAAAGGTTATAAATATTTCTCTTTGTACATGCTGCATACATGCTTATTCTGGTACTTTGTGAAGTGCTGCAACTGTGCAAATCAAAATAGGAAAAAAAAGTCAAAAGTTCTGTTCGAAACTTCAGAAGTCCTCGTCAACCATTTGTCATATTATACCATGAAAGGATGCTTGAAAGTTGTAAAAGATGATGGTAAATTTTACACAGACATTATGAAGCATCTCTGACATTCAGGCTCCAACTACCCCGTAAATAGTTAATAGAGCAGAAAAAAGCGTTTCTCTGAGCTATTTAGCCCGCAGCGTTTTGGTTAGAGAGCTCTAATATTTGGATGTAATAATTGGTTTCCAAAACTATTTTGTCAAGTCAAAGCAAGTCACTTAAGTCAAACAGACACAGAGTTATATGCATTATATACCGAACACAGGCAACAAACAATAACACAAGACACAACAGTTGTTAACACTTACATAAACAGACTGAGCAGGAACAGATTATACAAGCTGATTTAAATAAAGCATTTTAACTAATCAACTGGCAAATATCGTAAAATTAGCAGTGTTACGTGAGAAAAAAACTAATGCTGTTAGTACTACTTCCACATGGAGAGTGGTAGCAGGTTACTGAGGAGCCCGAATGCTTGGGAGAAAAAGCTATCACAACGTCTGGCAGTTTTGGCTTGGATACCTCAGTTACAACTAACAGGTCACAGCCTCAGTGTGTTGGACAATAACAGATAACGCCTTCCTTTATACAGTCAGCACTGATGAGAAAGGGAAGATACGAGGACTAGAGCAAATGCTTACTCTTGATATTTTACAACTCTTTGACAAATGAACAGGCTTTCATGAAGAAGAGATCAGAAACATTGGAAATGGTGAGATCAAGTATGAGCCTTCCCCTTCCTTTACCTTGGACCATGTGATCTCAGGCTTGGGGACACCAGTAGCTCTGCATGGCAGTGAGATTGGCGTCCCCTCAATGGTGCTGAAGACCTGTGGGCCGTGCTGAATAGTAGGAGGAGCTGAGAAACAGACAAGATTAAATTATAACCAAGTACCACACATTCCTTTCCACATTACTGCCTTTATCATTCCTGTCTCCATGTTACATTATTATGCACCCGTCTGAACTGAACTCTTCTCTATAAAGGAGGATCAGAGGCTCATGTTTCCTGCCCCGTTTCCTCTACCTGGGATCTTCTCCACATAGTTACAGTACAAGAAGAGGCTCCTTTCCTCCTGCTGTGCGTCTCTGCAGGCTTATCCTGCACTGGGCATGCCCTGAGCAATAACACAGGCAGGAAATATCAGTGCACAGGCTGCGCTGAAACCTCAGCCCATCTCGCTTGTCCTCCCACTGGCAGCTGGCTCCTTCCTTTCCCCAATGCAGCAGAGACTGCTGCCGAATCAGCTGCTTTCCACATCTACTGTTACTTTAAAAGTGACACCATTACGTTTGCGTTTAACCACTCTGCAGCTGTCCGTCGTCGCAGCTCCAAAGGCTCCAGGCTGATCAACAGAGGAACATTCATCAACTGAGCAGAGCTGTCAGGAAATGATGCTAGCGTAGCGTGCTGCTCGCTACATATGGAGCTGTACAGGGTCCAGTGGCCAAATGAACAAAAGCCAGGAGGAGCATTTTGTACTTGCTGAATTGCAGCCCAAAGCTGGGGCTTGACCAGGTCTCTATACAGGAGCTCAATGACCAAGGCAGCTTTTGGCTGTGTACCTCGGGGTGACCCTCTCCTCCTGCATCGCGCCCTCCTTCGCCTCTCCTTGCTGCCTGTTTTATTAATAAGCACAGGAACATCTGCAGGAGCCATTAGCACTGGAAACTTGGAGCGACCACTTTGCCCAGAGTCCGACAACTAGCGATTCGGGCCCTTTTGCCTGACAAAATTTGTAACGTGGAAAATGCTTGCTCTGAAAAAGCATCGACATGCAGGCTCCTGACCCCTTTGGGCTCTACCTCTGCTCGCTGTTCACACACCCACAGAGCAGTGACGCAGTTCGGAGGCTTCACATATCTGAGTGCCACAGCTGATTTGTGTTTGTGACCCCGAACCAGCACTTGGATGCAACACTGAATCAAATAAACAGTGGACATTTTAATTTTTTTGTTTTTCCAGCCGCATTTGATTACAAAATGTGCTACTTTCCACAGCTGTTTCGGGTTCTCTGGATGTGCTTCTTACTTCAAAGGTATTTGTGAAATAAGAGAAAAGGCTGGAAAAAGCTACAGGGGAAAAAAACACAAACAAAGAAGCCTTGTATATACAGTATAAGCACGAGATTCTTAGACTGGCTCTCCGCGAGGCCTGCAGCAGCTTGTCCGCTGCTTTTCAGCATCCTCCACTTCGCCTGCCTGGATCATTTAAAGTTCTGAGGTGAAGCAGTAACTCACTGTAGACATTAACGGCAGTGGTGCGGTTACTGGAACCTGCCACGTTCTGGGCCAGGCAGGTATATTCTCCCCCATCCTGCAGACGGACGTGTTCTATGTGCAGGCTGCCATCCCGACGCTGGGTCATGTACGGACTGGCGCCCACCTGATGAAGGGACACCACAGAGAAATAGATGACAACAGAATAGCATCCCGAAATGGCAGCCAAGAGCAACATCTTTCCTGGGCAATGCTGCATTTGTACCACATTTTTAAAAGCCAACAGAATATTTCCTAGCTCTGAAGCAGTCTGAAAAGCAATGTTAGACTAAGTAATGGTAGCAAATGTTTGTTTTCTTAATCTTGTTCACAGTGAAAAGTGAAGCAACCACCTCTCTTCTGGTTACACTTAAAAGACAACCCTGCATGACTGAGCAGTTATGTAAAGGCAGCTCAATAGCTGGGTGTGTTCCTTCTGAACATGTGTAGGATTTCTGTGGCAGAAAGAGCTGCCACCCTGTCTCCCTGTTTCTAATGTAGGCAGTTGCATTGTGTGTGTGTATTTGTGTGTCACTGTAGGTATGTGTTCCTTGTGAACACCCAAAAAGAAGGTTATGCTACTGTGTGGTTAAATGAACCTCCACGCTCATACCAGGGCACCATTGTGGAGCCATCGCCTCTCTGGTAACGGGTTCCCCGCCAGCAGGACGCAGGGCAAGGTCACTTGTTGCTCTTCAATCACACTGACAGTTCCTGGGCTGATGCCAATGACTGGAGGCACTGCAGAGAAACACCAAATTTATACGGAGTTTTTGTACGTCACATCATCAAATTACTGAAATCATTCTGACAGTCAAATTATTGTATCTATGCCACACTGTGAGCAGACAAAAACCTGGGCACAGACAAAAACATATCAATATGAATCAATTGTTGTGTTTGTGGGACATTTGCATAATGCAAACAGAGCTGAGATTGTGGAGAAAACAGCAAATATTAGCACGTGTCGTCCACACCTCAAATTGTTGTGTAGTACGGGAAACTGCTCTACATAGTTAGATACTGGATTCCAAATAATTAGTCTGTACTTTATACACTATCTATCAAAGCTAAATGAATAATGTCCTTATGGAGTTAGGCCAGGAAAAAAGACAAAAGAGGTTGTTGTCTGACTAAATGTAAGTACATTTTTGTCTTTAAGATTTAAGTGCGGCGGCACGGTGGCGTGGTGGTTAGCACTGTCGCCACGCACCTCCAGGCTTGGGGCTTAATTCCCACCTTGGGTCTGTGTGGGTGGAGTTTGCATGTTTTCCCTGTGCTTGGTGGGTTTTCTCCAGGTGCTCCAGTTTTCTCCCACAGTCCAAAGACATGCAGGTTAGGTTGATTGGTGTGTCCAAATTGCCTGTAGTGTGTGTGCCCTGTGGTGGGTTGGCACCCTGCCCTGGGTGTCCCCTGCCCTGCACCCTGTGTGCTCTGGGATGGGCTCCAGGTTTCTCCGTGACCCTCACCAGGAATAAGCGGTTAAGATAATGGATGGATGGATTTAAGTGCTGAAGCTTCTAAGCTAAATGTTGATTTTCAAAATTCTGTTACATGTTCATTAATGCTGACAAGACCTATTTTGTAGTCTAGCTCATCATTAACTGCATGAGCCTCTAATTATACAGAATCTGCATGCAGTAATCTTAATGTAAATTAGCAAATTGCCTTAATCTAGTGACATCATGGCAACATTATAGGAACAATGTAAAGACAAATCATACTTAACATTAGTTTGTGACAGCTCCATCATATTTCACTACCAGATGCAAAGACACTGCTGACTGGCTGCCTTAAGCAATGCACTACAGGGCTGTGATTTATTCGTGCACAGGAACAGCCGTGAGGTTATCTAATGATTTGCAAGCTGTGCAACAACAGGAAAAGACTGGCGCTGGTGACCATGTGCTCATAGGGTGACCTGGCAATTGCCATGAGCGTCTGGTGTCTGATGGAAGATCAAACCCAAAGCTGATGGATATATTCCACTCTCAGTCTCCTGAATGACACTGGGGGAATTACGCAGTCAAGGCTTTTCCGTTTGGAGTCTGTTAATGACCCTCTTCCTAGGAGACAGGCTGAAAGACCCTCTGGTTAAAACTAATAATTTACACAGCGCATGTGTGAGCAGAACTCTGGTCACTAAACTCATATGCTGCCCTGATGCAAACCTACAGTCTCCTATAAATCTAAATGCATGTACACAGTGGAAGAGAGAGGCACACATGTGCGTGCACACACACGCTTGTGGACAAAAGGCCTGTTCTCTCTCCATGTGCTTTCCCGATCCATCACAGCCTGCCTACAGCTCAGGACTCGCAGGACAATTCTCCAGCACTGTTTTATGACACGTTCCCCTTGCTCAGGGCTCCACATGGTTTCCACATCTTCTCACTAGTAGAAGCCCCAGCCTCAGTCACTCGGTTGCTATAAACAATCTGTATTTACATTTTCTTCTTGAGCAATGTCACTTTGGTTCGCCAGTATTCAAGAACTTGGCCTTTTGTCTCTATCACCCCATTAGTAAGATGGATGACTTTGAAGCCTTGCATTTTAATAGGCAATTTAGCACAAAGCCATCATCATCTGGACACTGTGACAGGCATTTTAAACAATGACACCATGCATCTGTACATCTGTAAGATATTTGCCAAAAGCCACTCAGAGACCATCTTCGGAAAAAGGAAGAATACAGAATGAAGAAAAGACCTATGGTATGTAAACATGTTTTGAACAAATAAAACATTTGCTCCTGTATAACTTAAATTGTGCACTTCACAAGTTTATTATTATTATTATTATTATACTCAAGAACACAGGGGTGACAGAAGGCATCCTAACTTATGAAACAACTACATTCACTAAAATTCAGCCTAAACATAAAAACACTAATGAATAATTAATGAGCTTCTTTACACATAACACCACAGGATAGATCCTGTTGTTTCTCCAGCGCTGAACATTCAAAGAAACCAAGCAATGGAATAGTATTCTATGCCACAGAAACCTACCTAGACGTATTTTGTAATTTGTTATAAATCAATTTCTTGCACACAGAGATCAAAGTGTGTACAAGCTGTCATGTTACATAACCTGTGAAGTACAGAAACCCAACATGTTTGTCAGCGTGGACAGGCATAAGGTGTCAGCATCCAGTGCTATAACACCTTTCACCTACATTGAACATCTTGTCTGTCAACAGTTCTGCTCGTGAGTTAATGATGCTAAGTAACACTCGTAGACTTCAGTGGGCCAGGAGAAGGTGAGCTGCACACAGCTTCTCAGTGCTGGGACTTTGAAGTGCGGATTAGGCACTTAAGAATACTCTCAGGACCACAGCAAATATGCCAGGTATGTTTTTTTGCAGAATTATGATTCTATTATTCTCTTTGATCGTCCAAAGATATAGGGTGACCCGCATACCTCTGATTCTTTGAGTTGGCCGACCTGCTCTTGAACACATGCAAATTAAGAAAATCCTGTGCACATCTGGCCTGAGAGATAATTCACTCTTTTTCTCAATGATGAATTACATGTTTTTGCAATATTTTTACTAACCTGACATCGCTAGATCTTTGATTATTGCAACAATATTCATTTGCTGCAACCTCAAGGTATCCCATACTTTAAATCAATATTTAATTCTAAATCTATGCGCCTAATACATCTTCCTGCTACTGACAGACCTATAAAAAAGATTATCATAGAACATCTGACTTTACAAAGAGTGAAACAAATGTGAAACAAATCTGAAACAAAAATCTGAATTTGATTATGTCCCTTACCAAGTCCGGTCACAGTCAAAGAGGCTTTTGCTTCAATTTTCCCAAATTGGTTGTAAGCTTCACAGATGTAGGTAGTTCCATCTTCAGTCCAAATATCTGAAAAGTCCTTAAATGTTTACGTTCATTGTATTTCATGTGCTAACAAATTGGTTTTCAGTGCTAACCCTCAACTACTTTTAAAATATTGAACTTTCTCTGCATACAAACATAACAGAAGATAAACAAAGATGTTAGTTATGCTGACTGTTACATTAAAGGGCCATTAATATATAATAATTTATGTGTCTAATTTTGAATTGCATTGTTAAGTTACACACATCTCAGTTAAAATTAAGTTAATTGCTTCCATAAAAAGTAGTGATGACAGATACTGCAGACATAAAATGGTCAATGACATCTGTGAAACATACAAAATAACCACAATGAAAAGCTGTTTCATGCTGGTGTAACTAAAAATGAAACTGAAAGCTTGTTGGTAGATGGTTTGCAAGTGGAAAAACAGCTTTGTGCTGCTAAACCTAAGTAAGCTCTTATTGAAAATGAGCTGCCCCAGAAGACTGTAAGTTCTTAAGAGGAAAAAAGTTAATTAGTTCCCCAATTCAGAGGGCCTAAGCTACAATTAACACAACCCTGCCCTCCACCCACCACCACCACAAACAGAGCCCTTTCTACGTACTGCTGATAAGCAGGTCACCGCTTTTCTTTTGTGTGACAGAACTTAGGGCACGGTGTCGAGAAAAAAGCACAGCATTGTCCTCCCGCCGCCAGCTGATCTGAGGCTCAGGGTAGCCCTTGGCACGGCACTGCAGGGTGGCGTTTAAGCCAATGTCCACTGAGATGTCTGTGGGCACCTGTGTGAACTCAGGGGCAGCTGAAAAGGAGACAGACAAACAGCATTATGCAGTCACTTAAGCACTGCACCTTGAGAAATAATATGCAGAAGCTTCTACACACTTACAGCCAACATCTACTGTGACTTTGCCAACAGCTGTCCCTGCTTTATTAGTGGCAATACAAGTGTAGTCGCCTGCATCCATGTCTTTGGTTTCCTTGATTTTCAAAGTCCCTTTGATGGCATCAGTGCTTACAAATGAGGAAGGTCTTAAGGGAATATCACCTGAGAAACAGAGACATATCCAAGACTTTAGTCAGTTAATGACGCTATTTTCTTACATACAAAATTCGTTATATTGAAGTCAATGGGTCCCAGTAAAAAGTGTGACATATAGAAACTTCTACTTATCTTAGAACCATTGAACTTCATGCTATATTAAAACCATATTTCAATTTTCTATTTCATTTTAACAAATTGATTTGAATGTACTGTATGCAGTATATGAAAATGTTTATTGTAATCTTCTCCAGTGGCTATTTTTTTCCATTAAAAATTAATTTTAAACATGAGATGAAATACAAAATAAGAAAAACTATTTGAAGTTTTCAAACATGAGTTTAAAAAACTCTGTAAATTTTAGGTATTTCTCTTAGGTAGCCCTAGCTGAGGTATTGGTCTAGACTGTCAACTTTGTGGTGAGTTCTCCTAGCTAACAAGATACTAAGAGTTGTGCAAGCTTTGTCTATAGAATCGACAAATGAGTGGAATAGAGAAAAACAATCATTAAAATGTAACAGAATTTTACTTTGAGACAGCAAAAATTGCAAGACAGAAAATTTTGACATTTAAGTATTTCAACTTGACACATACATCTTGATCTATAATAAGACAATATAGAACATAATGAATACAGCTTAGACATAGTGCCAAACACAAGCTCCACTTCTCAAGTTTTTTTCTGACACTTTTCCAAAGTCTCTAAGCCGAGTGCGGATGGTCTCACCTTTGTACCACCTAACCTCTGGATGCGGGATCCCGGATGCTGTGCATTCCAAAACAGCAGTTTCCCCCAAGCCAATGAGGATCTCACTTTGTGTTATTCGGATACGAGGAGGCTCTGAAAGTGCAAAGCAAGTGCGTTGGTAGGACACCCACTTCATGTTCTTCACAAGAGAACAGTGTCAAATAGCCTGAAACTGTGAACTTACACTTGCTCATTCAATAGGGAAAATAAATTACTGTAAAATCTTGTTTGACACCTCTTTGGCCACCTCAGTGTAAATATAATATAAATCAAAGTGAATATATTTAATAAGTTTTATAATTCTTCTTACATAAAGCATGTCCTCAGCTCAGTCTACCATGTAGTCTACCGCAAGCTACCCCTTCAGAGAACAACGGATTGTTCCTCCTTTCCTTTCTGCACAGTGGCAAATTTCACTATGCAATCTGTGAGACTGAAGTCACTCTTAACATAAGCATCTATGGACTTTTTCTGTCTTTTTCCTCTACTATTTTTGTGGTGTGTAACTTGCAGCTAGATGCCAAGCTAAAGTTAACATTAAAGATGGTGGCATACTCAAAAAAGAAATCAGAACTAAATCGAAAATTGAAATGCTTCATCTAAATCCACTCCTCAACACACAAAGAATGTGTTATATAGACGTTCCCTAATATTACTTTTTAATATCTTATATTTACATGATTTATGGTTGTACACCATTTTATAGCAATGCTGTCTTTGGGAAAGGTCCCCTGACACAGATACTTTATTTTTTAATAATTAAACAATCAATTTTACACCTCTTACAAATTTACATCATTTCCAAACATTTGTAAAATTTAGACGGTCTAGTTAAAATAGCCAAATATATCAGCCAAACAATAAACTACTGTTCACAGATTTCAGTTCAGCATTCAATACTATCATCCCACAACAGTGAAATCTGCAAATTGGACCAGCTGGGGCTCAACACTTCTCTATACAACTGGTTGCAGGATTTTCTCAATGAGAAGCCACAAGAAGTACAGATTGACAACATCTCAAGAACCATAACACTGAGCACCAGCAGACACCCCCACCCCCCAAAGATGTGCGCTCAGCCCCTTGCTTTTCACCCAGCGTCAGCACTGATCACCCAGTGTGCTTTGCAGACGATACAACTGTTGTAAGTCTCACCTGTAACAAT
Source organism: Chitala chitala (assembly GCA_025773905.1). Lineage (NCBI taxonomy): Eukaryota > Metazoa > Chordata > Actinopteri > Osteoglossiformes > Notopteridae > Chitala > Chitala chitala. Next base: position 1,734 of record JABJVR010047246.1, on the reverse strand, counting down.
GATGAGACAAGCTACAGGAAGTAGGTCAGCTGCCTGACCATGTGGTGCAGAGACAGCCTCCTCCTTAATGTGAGTAAGACCAAGGAGACTGTTACTGACTTTTAGAGAGGCCACACACACCAAACCCCACTGACCATCAATGGTTCTGCTGTGGAGAGAGTGAGCAGCACAAAATGTCTGAGGGTACATGTCGGTGAAAACCTCTTCTGGACAATCAACTCCACATCACTGGCCAAAAAAGCTCAGCAGTGCCTCTATTTCCTCCACAAACTGAAGTGGGAGAGATCCCCCTCACCCATCCTGTGCTCCTTTTACTATGACACCACTGACAGCATCTTGACCAGCTGTATCACTGTGTGGTATAGGAACTGCGCCGCCTACAACCGACAGACCCTATAGCACATAGTGAATACAGCTAAAAAGATCACTGGTGTTTCACTTCCGTCCATCAAGGACATATACGACGCCAGCCTCACCCAAAAAGCAACCAGCATTGTGAGGGACTTCAACTACCCATCACAGTTTCTTCAGCCTCCTCCCATCTGGGAGAAGGTATCAGAACATCCATGTCCAATCCTGCAGACTTTTTTGTTGCAATCCTCTTAAAATCTTCCTGCCACCCTCTTGCCACCCCATGTCTAAATCTACAGATCCAACCCTGGAAGAAAGTTAATTGTTAGTGTACTCAGGGTTTTGAAGACGTCAGTGTTGGCTCTGCTGATACTCACCGATGTATGTCAAAACAGAGGCTTGCGTGTCTGTCCCAGCAATGTTACTTGCCAGGCAGCCATAAGACCCGGCATCCGTCTGAATGGAGTTTTTGATAATCAGAGTCCCATCTGGAGTCACGCGGTACCTTGAATATAAAAATACCCCACTGAATCTATCAGACATGCTGGCAATGCCTCTAACTGGAGAAGAGCCTTCAGAAACATGTCTACCTGCTAGAGCTCACAATAAACATGTCATTGTGGGTCCACACCACTCGGGGAGCCGGGTAGCCTTTCGCCAAGCATCGGATTCGCACCTCTTGCCCAGTCAGGAAAGTCTGGTTATGAGGTTCCACCAATACCTGGGGAGGATCTGTGGAGAGTTCATTTAAGTATCAGATCAGTTAAAGGTGGCATTATGTTGCACTGGTGGTTCAGTGGTACAAGGTGCTATGCAAAACACCAAGGTTTAATCACTGCCACTACAACTTCTACCTGTATGTAAACCTCTGTACCCATGTGACTATGCTAAATCATGCACAAATCTGGACTGGAACCCCTTGGGTGGTCTAGTGTTGAGCTTGCCACCTTTATGGAAGCTTTATATACCTGTAGAACACCCTTTCTGAGTCTGTGAAAGAATTCTGATTCCTGAATAATCCAGGGTGAACCTCCACATGCTTGTACCCTGGAGAGGTCACTCCTCCAAAAAGTTACACCTGCATTATCTGCAAGGCAAACTACAGCAACATACATATTTTCTGTGTGTCATTTTCCAAAAAAAACCCCTCAAAATTATAGCACTTATATTCATACTTAGACGTGTCCAATTCATATGAGACTCACATAAGTCTGTCCACTTCATATGAGAAATACATAATTCTCCTATATTTGTTTTTTTAAGCATTTACATGTTGACCAAGACATTCAATACCAAATGTCATATCAAGTTTTATTACTTTCATTTTTTACAATTTACATGTGTTAAAAGTATGTTAACAAAAAAAAAAAATATATATATATA
>JABJVR010047245.1:0-28422 GCA_025773905.1 Chitala chitala | reverse complement strand
TTTACCTTGTTTTATTTTATTTTAAATTTTATTTATTTTTATTCCTTCATCTATTGTCTGTTTGTGGTTTGTGTTTTAGATATTGTACAGCACTTTGGTTAACTCTGTTGTGTTATAATGTGCTTTATGAATAAATTTGACTTGACTTGACTTGACTTGACTGTCACAAGAGCAGCAAGAAACAAGAGTTTTGTGAATCCATGGAAACCAACAGCTGGATTTAACACCATTAGCAACACTGGCATCTGGTAGTCACAGTCTTCACAAGAGAGATTAAATCTGCCCTCAGCGTGTCTCCCTTTGTAAAGCTAAAGGCACAAACCTTTGTTCCTACACCCTATCATCATGTCATTATCAAACCTCCAAAAAACATGCAGCTTTAGCAATCGACCTATATCTTTAACTTTGTTTCCCCTATACTGTCACATTGTGGTTGTGTGGCAACATTTTAATTAAGCGTTCTGTGTTTGTGAGAACAGTGGTTAATTAAATTGCGTCTCCCTGAACATAGGCTGGCTAACTCTCTCAGCGAAGACACAAAGCACCAGCATGAATAATCCCAGAATAAATACGGGCTAAATTTCCTAGGAAGGACAAGGCTAATTGGCTAATTAGTACAGAAACAAGAAATGGACCAGCTCACTCTCCAAACAAGGACATGAGTTAATTATCTCTCAGTGAGGACATAAAGAATCTGTCTCAACTCTCCCAACAACCACTTGTGTAACAAACTCTACCAGCAAGTACAAGGGTTAAGTATTTTTTCCATTGAAGACATGGGGTAAATGAGTTTCCTTCTCCAGACACAGACTAACTAACTACCCCAGTGAAAGTTCCCTTAGGGACATGGGGAGCGAGGCTAGGCTAACACACAGGTGGATGGAGCTCAGGAGTTATAGTGCCGCACAGCATAGGGTCTTTCTCGTGTGTAATTATGGGTTTACAACACGTGCAGGAAGTCTATTTTCATGACCTAAGGGAAGGGAGTCACAGCTTTCCCAAACAGAACTGAGTGTTAATAAAAAATGAAAAAGAACACATGCACAGTCTGCGTAACGGGTGGCGAGGGTCTGCCCAGATCCTTTACTTTATAGCATCGCCGCCCGCTAAAAATAGAACACCAATGTACAGCTGCACAGAAAAAAAAACTCTTTGTGGGATTGCGACAACATCCCTGAATTTGGGAGGCCTGTTTAAAGGCTGCTACTAAACTTCTCCTCAGGAGGATGTAGTCACCCCATGCTGCTCAGAGTCAGAATATTGTAGGTCCAGATATTTGGTGGTATCGGTCCAATTCTCAAGCTGCCAAAAACCCAGAAGCTCCTGAGCTGCTCAGTTACATACAGCTTAAGTAGCTATGACAACATCTGCATGTAGATCCTGCTCAGCAGGTTCATTTTCACCGTCATAAAGCCAAAAGCTTTGGTCGTTTCAGAGTGATATTAAGACCGTGATCTCAAAAACAAATATATCTGGGGACTTGTCTTCTTGCCAAACTCAGAATATATATATATTTTTTGTCTTACACATTTGTATAGACAAGGAAAGAATGAAAGAAAAGCGTAAAATGAGAATGTCTACACTCGGGTCTAAAGAGAGTACAACCTACGACAGGCCAACGTTTGCTTTTAACTGCTTTGCCTAACAAGCAAAGAAGTTGGCAAATGTTTAGGAAGCACATATCAGTAACTAGAACGCATGTCATGTAATAGTTTGAACACCTTTGTCATCTCCTACATACCGTGAGAGCTTCAAAAACTAGACCCACAGTCAAAAGTCCAGATAAACAATCCAAAGGAGAGTTACACTTTTTTGATAGCAGCCCTGAGTCACTAGACTCTGCCCTATCTGTTTGTGGCAGCTGATGACTGAATAGGTAGAACAGCAGGCTGGGATGTGGAAGTCTCCTGGTTCAAATCCCACTCCTGCCACCAGGTGTGTCCGTGAGCAACACACTCTGTGCTAGCTTCCTGGGTGCTGAATAACAGCTACTCACTGCTCGCCCAGGGGATGGGATACATGCAGAGAACTAATTCTTCATTTGTAAGTTGCTTTGGACAAAGGCATCTGCTAAAATGAACAGATGTATTTCAAATAAACAAATATGTCAGCTGTTGTAAAGGGGGACGACGCTGTCAGCAATATCTTCCGCTTGTAAGCAAAAGAAACACATGGTGAAAAGGTTAATGTCCACATCCACAAAATGAGTAAATGATTGATTGTTGAATGCTTAACTGCACATACGCTCAAGGTAACTTTTAAAGAAAAGCAGTATCTATTTTATATGTCCTATAAAAAGATTAAATAAACAGGGCTGAGGGCTGTAACTGTTTCATTAACAATTTACATGAACAACTCTGGACTGACAACTGTATTACCACGCTTCAAAGGAACTTAAAATGGATTTTTTAAAGTACATTTTTACAACATGATCCTTTTACCTTTATATTTAAACTCTGTTGTATTTTTAGTGTCCTGCTGTAGAACTTCCCAGCAACACTATATCATTCATCATAAAAGTAACCATAGGTTTGTAGTTCTTATCCAAAAAAACACCCACGCACTTTTCCAGTTTATACCAGGGACTGTAATTATAGGACTCCAGTTATGATATGGATTCTATTATAACTGTCTGTAAACAGAAAGGTTGGACATGGACATCCATCCATTCTCTATACCGCTTGTCCAATTCAGGGTCACGGGAAGCCTGGAGCCCATCTCAGGGGGCACAGAGTACTGGGCAAGGAACACCCAGGGCAGGGTTGGAGATGGACATGACTTATAAAATTTAATTACAACAATCAGAGCTCCTTTAGGTTATAGTGATTATGACATGCATTAGCACTATTCCCAAAACAGGTCCCGATGATATGGCAAATGCTCACAATTGGTGCACTTCTGTTTCCTGGCTGCTGTGAGGACATTACCTCATAAAATGCAAAACCTATAATAATGTAAAACACTTGAACTTAAGTGTTCAGCTTATCTCAGTACAAGCTGTCTTTAAAACTGGCAAGCAGAAAACATCGGAGAGCTCAGCCTGTAAACTACGTCCCACACGAGTGCTGTTGCTGCACCTCTGAGTTTGAGATAAGACGGACAGACGCTCTGGCCAACCTCAACAGGTCAGGATGCCTGCACTGGTTAAGATCTGAGAGCCGGAAGTCCTTTGTCTGGCTGCGCTCACTGACAAATCTGTGACAGTAATCGCAGTCATTGTTATTTTTGGTTAAGATGACGAGCTTTAAGAACAAGCTGCTGTTTACGTTGCATTTTTATGAACGTGCTTCTGAGCTGCCTGGCTGGAGTTCTGGTTGAAGGTCACTTGAGGGCCTGCAGAACCTGGCTGAGGGTCGGGGTTCACATTCATTCTTTCATCCTGTTTGGGCTGTGTGTCGTGAAGGCAGCGTCGGTCTGTCCCCGTGTGTACAGAAAAACAAATAGGACAGCAGAAGGTAAACAACATTGCGACATTTCTTTGAGCGATCCGGAGTTCTCCAACATTTCAGAGACCGCTCTCACTTTGTCATTTTTATATATCAGGCTGATGTGAGTCCGTTTCAAGGTCTGGTTTAAGAATACCAGTAATTCTGGCATGAGCAAATATTTACAGTACGCATGTCAAGGACGTAAACACTGCCTGTGCCCCTGAGCACTGGGGGTTAATGGTCCCCAGACATCACAGCCGACTCGGTTACCAGTGACAGCACCAGTGGGGGAACTGGGGCCCTGCTGGTGTTAGGACAGGTAAGCGACTGCTGACCGCTTTGTTCACAATCCAGGATACCCAGAGGCCCTGCAGCCACACACTTCAGCACACACACAGAGCAGTACTGAAACAGATCAACCTAACTTACAAATAAACACAGCTGTAGACATAGTCCAGGAGTTTCCCTCTTCCATCCTAACACAGCCGTTCTAACAGTGTGCCGAAAAACAACCCCCCCCCCGCGCCCTAGCCAGTGTCCTGTCTCGCTTCCTGACATCCTGTAACCCTGACACACAGCGACAACATTGCTCGGCGGATACCGCGGTACACCTGTCAAGCCTGCTGTTTACTCACGCCAGCAGAAGGAGCAGGATAATGTGACGCTGTGACTGAGGTGTAAGAATGAGGAAAAAGGGTGAAGGGTCATGTGACGTCCAATGGGATCCCTTCAAGTGCAAGTCATATTCTACACTTTCCTCTGTTTGGTTTGATAAATAAAAAAGTAATTTCACACACGTGACAGAAACTTAAAAACATGTAAGTGCAAGTCAGCTGTTGTTAAGACTTAACATATTTATCAACGTTCATTAAGTATCTATCTGCCTATTCTCTGCAGGATCAGGGGTAGCTTAGGGGCCTATCCTAGACAGCCTAGGGTGTACAGGAGGGCACATCCTAGACACGGTGCCAACTCATTGCAGGGCACACATACTAAAGAAATTTTAAACTGTCAGATCCACCTAACCGTGGGGTGAAACTGGAGAGCCTGGAGGAAACCCACACAAGCACAGGGAGACCATGCAAGCAGCATTTAGAGCCAAGTTCAAACCCAGTGAGGCAACAGCGTTACCCGCTAAGCCACCACATCACCAACTTATCAACGTAACATGATTTTTTACCCCCCAACAGTATCTTGGTGCAATGACGCATTTTAAACAGGCTCTGCCAACTTCACAAAATTCAGAACGAGCGATGTTAAAAACAGGAAGCACAACAGAATCGTATCACTTTGGCAACATTAAAAGTGTAGCTCGTACTGGTTTAACACTCCAGATTCCACAAGAAGCTGCAGTCTCACTGCATGGACGTTCAGCATTTAAACTGAGAGAACCTACAGGTGAGGTGGTCACAAAGCCTACAGGCATTCATCGTCTTTCCAAAGCGTGTTTTTTCTTACGTTTCCCTGACACTGCTGCTTTCAACTTTTCCCATATATGGGCACGCTACACTGACGGTCTGACAGAAGCGATACACGCTACGTATATCATACCGGTGCTCCCTTTACAAGCACTGGGAGTGCTGCTGTACATTAGCCCGGCTCTGTGTTTTATTACGGTGTTACACTTCATCATCCCACTTGGCTTGAGGTGGAAAAGTGAGAAGAATTATGAGAAGAATGTGTGTCCTGAGCCCTGGAGGGCGTTCGCTGATGCCAAAAGCAGACATATTTCCTGCTTCCAGGCTATTCTTGCTACTGATGTTTCAGGTTCACGCTAAAGTGGGAAGGTATGTGTGTTTGTTTGGTTGGTTGTGTGTTGGGGTGGGGGTGGTGGAAATTTGCTGGTTCATCACATGTTCCTGATTGATTCTACTTCTCGTGCTTTCCTGGATTAAATTCCACAGGCAGTGGTTATGACTCATGAGACACACAGGGCCTCCTGAAGGAAGTGATAAGCTGGCACTGGGGTATTGGGTTTAGGCCCAGCTTAAGTTTAAGCCCTTGGCCATGCCACCGACCAGTGGCAGCACTGTGGAGAGCATGAACCTCTTGTTTGTCAAAGCTGTTGTGGTCACACCATCTGCTGAGTCTTCATACACTGTCATCACACCACACTGGGGGGGCACGAACCCATCCCAGGAAGGAAGCTGGGTGCTGATCACATAATCAAACCCATCCCAGGAAGGAGGCCGGGTGCTGATCACATAATAAAACCCATCCCAGGAAGGAGGCCGGGTGCTGATCGCATAATCAAACCCATCCCAGGAAGGAAGCTGGGTGCTGATCACATAATCAAACCCATCCTAGGAAGGAAGCTGGGTGCTGATCACATAATCAAACCCATCCTAGGAAGGAGGCTGGGTACTGATCACATAATCAAACGCATCCTCTCTCAGGTAACATTTCCAGACTTAGGCCAATTTCTGAGTCAAATGGTTTTCACATTTCAGTTTTTTGTTTTGTTTTTATCTGCTAGCTTTGCACATTCAGCATAATCACAGGAGGTGAACAGCTAACTTCTTTGGATGACTTTTTTTAACGAAGAAAAACTTTTAGAAATTGTTTCCTAGTACACATAATGGCAAACAGAAATCAGACACAGCTGATCCAACATCCTCAGTTGCAATCCCTGCATTTGATCCCACCACAAAAATCTCTTTCCAGTGTTTGAAAGTTTAAAGCTCGCAAATGAAACCACAGTTCTAAGTCATACTTTCTAATATCTGACATCAACTCACAATATCATTTCCAGTGGCTGGAATTTAAAAGTTAAACCACAGTATTAACAGTCGTACTTTCTAATATCTGATATCCCCAGACAAACTCCTGTCCAACGGCTAGAATGTGAAAGCTCATAACCAACACCACAGTTTTAGCAGTTATAGTTTCGGGGCTGAGGCTGCCGTCTTCAAAGTGGCCAACGGTTAGCACACACATCGTTGCCAGGATTTAAATGGTAACAGAGCTGTGAAAACGACCAGCTGGAACAGCGCATGATTACAATTTGACAAACGTGTTACACGAGTACCTTGGATCACACTCCTGTGATGGACAGAAACCAGCCCTAACTGGAAAAAAAGGCAAAAGAGTTGCCACTAAATTTATTTTAACCCCTCCCCGCCACATGCTAGGCATAAAGCTGTAAGGCATGGCATGAAGCATTGACGCAGTGGTCAGTCTGCAGACAGCTCACTCTTGAGCAGAAGACGGCTCACTCTTGAGCTAGCAGCTCAGCTTGTTTTACTTTCCGTGTTTCTTGGCACTCCAAACATCACAGAACCCACTTTTCTTTTGGATCCAGTGATTAAATTCTTGGCGGGTGCGGTTCCCACTTGTGCACTTGTACCGCACGCAGCAGAGTAACACAGCAGATTGGTTTCAGCAGTAGAGTCTGAGGTATTGACGTGTGCAATGAGATGGAAATGGTGCAACTTTGTAAGCTAGCAAATGCTTTTTTCAAATCTTATTCATTCATACTTAGGGTCCATGATTAAATGCACCTACAGTTCCCACATTTGATGTATTCTCCATGACGGTCAAGGGTCATGTTTTCTTCCCCATTTGTTGCCTAGGTAACAGGCAGAAGCATTTTTGGCAGACATTTGTCTTTTATGCAGTTGTTACATATCCAGTTCAAACAGGGCCCAGGGTTAATAACTTTATATTTGCTAGTGACCTTATCTTACCTACCACATGACTTCTTAGATCTGGAATGAACTCAGAGAATAAAGAGGATAAATTAAATAGAAATGTAACATTTGCCTTTGGTACACACTGAAAATTTGTACACTGTAAGTGAGTGGCAGGCTCTGCTCAAAAGGATGAAGCAGTTTACCCACAATACATCAGCACTAAGCAGTAATACCCTGTCCAATTGGACCCCAGTGATGTAACTGTGTCACAGGCCTTGTATTTTCTGATGCCTTTAAATTGCTTATGGCTATTAAATCCAAAATGCACTTCCCACAGAAGCAACATTACTGGTCTTTTTCTATCTGCAATCCTCTTTTAGTGGTAGTGAAATGCAATGAACACACACACACACACACACACACACACACGCACACGCACACACACACACACACACACACACACTCTTAATGTACATACATGAGTTTGTGATGGCACTTATTTCACACAGTGCAGCAAAATCAAGTCTTGGTAAGTCAGAGCATACCGCTCCTACTTTCTGTTCATTCCTACAGTCTGTGGTATGATGTATTCGCTACCATAAACCCGAGGTACAACAGCAAACCCCTAGGATTTGTACCAGCATCTTTTAGTGTTCAACAAATCAACCCCTGCTCTACCTGGTTGTCTGTTTCATCATGTGGAAAGGCCAGGTTCACATCCAAAGTCCATACTTAGATGCTGTGACATCACTGAACGCCCCACCCCCGCCCCTCCCAGAGGGTACGCACCGGAGCACTCGTGCTGCAGGCCCTTGCCGTAGTAGCCCCTCTCGCAGACGCAGTCGTACTGGCCCGTGTGTGTGCCGCACAGGCAGCTGGCCATGGCGTCACAGCAGTCCCCGCCGCCCTGGCACAGTGAGGAGCAGCGGGTGCGCTCCTCCTGGACGTAGCTCCCCGTAGGCAGGTCTGACGAGATGCAGCACAAACAGGTGTGAGGCTCCCGTCTGCAGGCACGGTGGCGCAGCGCCATCTGGCAACCGCCCGCCTGTACTTGGACGGCCTGCGTCTCGAGGACCCGCTCTTCTTCTGAGGAGTCAGTCTACACCTGAGGGAACTTTGAAAGCACTTAGTCCCTCACACTCCATCACTTTTTCCTTTATTGCACCGAGTGAACCTCAGCTCACGGGCTGCCACACAGAACACACTGGATCTTAGTACTGCTTTACCAAAACAACGACAGAACACTTAAGTTCAAGGTACATTTTTGGTTCAGCTGAATGTATTGTACAAACCAAAATCCAATACATCATCAGACCTGTCCAAATAAAACCACAGCTCAAAAACCTGAAAGTAGTATTGAGATATATAACAAATGCTCACCTGTACAAACACAATGTACCAAAATCTACTAATAATCTATGAATCTACAGATGGGATAATGTTCTCTCTTACTGTAAAAAAGCCATTTTCAGTAGAAATAAAATGTGACACTCTTACCACAAAGAGCTGGAGAGTGTAGTGAAATAACACTGGGGGGGGGGGGGTTCTCACCTTCGTGCAGAGCGTGTCGCGCAAGGGCCTCGAACTCGGCGAAGTTGTGCAGCAGGTAGCAGTGCTCCTCTTTGGGAGGAGACGCCATGTCGTTGAGCTCGCGGATGTTCCCCTGCCAGATGCCGAAGGTGAAGATCTCCACCCCCTGCTGTCGCAGGGAAGCTGCCACAGGCCGTGGGTCCCCCCCGTTGGAGTACCCGTCCGTAATGAGAAAGATCACCCGAGAAGCGTTCTGCCGCGAGTGACGCAGTATTTGCTGTAGGGGCAAAAATAAATAAAGGCTTTGTTTTAGTACGGGTGTGCAGTCTCTCATTTAGCCTAGTCCATGCCAGCCACGCCCATGAGCCCCAGGGCCAAGTTAGACTGAAGGGAAGCAACGTACCTTCAACATTCACAAAACAATCCCATTGGCGGCAGGGACTGCTGTGACAATCCCATTGGCTAAATATGTCAAGGTTGTCAAAGGGTTACATCAGCACAGCCGAAAACAATAACATCAATCACATCACAGTGATTCTCTCTCAAAGCCCAAGCAATCAGAAGCATAACACAAGTCAAACCAAAAAAGCTGCAAAAATGCACAAGGCCAGCTACCAGCTAACCTCCAGCACAAACCTCTGGACTGTAGATCGGAAACAAGTTTACACACACACACACACACACACACAAATACACACACGTAACTGCACTCAGTGCACGCTGCAGCCAAAGTGTCTTGGATAACCTGGGCTTTACTGCCTTCAGTGCCAGTTGCTCTATTGTGTCTGGCTGCATAAATTTTTCAGTTTAATCACTTGTTTATTGCATGCTGTCCACCTCCCGAGTGAAGACAGGGTTCTGACGGCATGTGACACAATGACAGATTCCAGCTGGACAGTATGATCATGTCCTCCTATCGCTGGGCTACTGGACAAAGTTTATTTCCACAACCACGCACATTATTAAGGGATACGTGTTCCGACAATTTTGATTTAGCTTCCGTTTTAAACAGGCATTAATTAACTGTGCCATGTATGCAGTTTTTTCCTAAAAAAAAATATGGCCAGGAAACGGAACCTCCGTTAAGTACAAAGTGGAAATAGCATGCAGTTTGTACCTTATTATTTAACAAATACCTAAGGTCAAAATGCTGGAGATAATTGCATAATTAAAACAGGAGGTTGGAAAAACAAACACACATGTGGCCCCTACAGGAACCCAGATGCAGGTCCGTGCCCTAAGAGCTGAACCTTGGGTTTACACCGAGTGGCGGAGGCGGAGCATCCCGGACGAGAGCAGCAGAGTGACAGCAGAGGCTGAGAGTCTGGCGGAAGGTGGGAGACTATGCTCTTTAACGTTTAATTGGTCAGACTTGAGCGCGCCTCTGGGGGAAGAGTAATTACATATGCTGCAAAGGTGGTGGGCCCCTGTTGTCTTCAAAGGAAGCTCCGCCGGTTCACATGGCCGCTGGGCCGTGCCCGGCCTGCTGATAGCCACGGGGGCCTGGCCTCGTTACTGGTTACCCACTAACAGAAAATGTTACCCTCTCCCATCCCCACCGCCACCACAGTGATGTCAATGCGGCTTGTGGGTTTTACTCTATGCCACGATACGCCGGCACTGAAAAATGTGTTTTGTGTTTTCAAGGGGCTGCGTGTTTTGCAGGGCATTTCACGGCAGCGTGTCATGAAGGGGGGAGACCACGGCCCAGACGCACCCAAGCAAGCCGAAAACAAGGCCTTTAACTACGTGCCTTGGTGTCAGGTGCGTTCCCCTCTGCTTCACCAGCTTTGCAAAGTGTGACATTAACCGTCAGAGTTGTTGTGTCATGTTTAATGGCTTGGACCTGGAGGACAGTGAGGACTTCCACAGCAGAGGAGCAGACAGAAGCTTCTTAAAGGAAACCTCATCGGAGTCTCCTCAGAAAAAGCCACGTACACACACTTTACTCGGTACACACAAAATACACCATTACACCTGGTTTACACACGCTGCTCGATACACACAAAACACACCAGTACACCTGGTATACACACACTGCTCGGTACACACAATACACACCAGTACACCAGATACAAACACTGACCATGGTACACACAATACACACCACTATATACACTGTGCTTGGTAAACTCATTACACACCAGTACAGTTGGTGCACGCATTCTTCTCAGTACACACAATACACACCAGCAACACTGGCACACACACTATGCGCAAAGCAGACTTCTGCCCTTGTAAGCGACCTAGGAAGGCCACATGTCCAGCTTTATACTGGACAGTTTAGTTTTCAGCTCCCTGTCTGCCTTCTGGCACAAAGTTAAGTGATGAGCCTGTCAGGTACAATATGCTGTACCTCACAGGTTCGGCTGTTGCTCTGTTATAATTAAATGCTGAAAGGAAACAGGATTTAATGTGGATAAAAAGGGTTGAGTGGATCAGATTAACATATGCCAAAATTGAAAACTTCGGACAAGTTAGAGCTAGAGGTCTAAAAAGAAAAATTTATGTTCATTGCAAAAAAACAAGAAGGCTGAATTCCATGACTTGTACACACTTAGAATGACATAAATACCGGAAACATGGCAAAAAGTGCCATCGTACCACATAATATGTTTTAGAAATCTCTTAATAACACACACACACACACACACACACACACAGTATATGCTGTATACAATACACAGTCTGTTAGGGTCATGGGAGAGACCTCTCTAAGCAGACCACATGAAGCTGTAGGAAGTATGGGTGTCATAAAAATGACTAATTTTGAAGTGTTAAGACAACATAGTTTCTAATGCCACATTTTTTTCCGCCTACACTAAAAGGTACGCCAAATGTTGCTTTTTGGACCAAACTGTTTGACTGATGTTACACATTTCAGCCATTGTCTGTTATAAACTTAAGAACTTCGAACAGCATGGACAAATTGCACAGCACCGTCTATCTGGAGAGTCTGGCAACAATACACTTATCAATTAAAGGAAAAACTATTATACAGCTTCTTAATGAAATTGCAGGGGATTTAAATAAGGCCTGTGTGTGTGTGTCTGTGTGCATGTCTGTGTGAGTGTGCGTGCGTGTGTGTGTGTGTGTGTGTGTGTGTGTGTGTGTGAGATTGCCTAGTGCTGGGCTGACATCTCACCCAGGCTTTATCACACATTGTTCCTGGCTTTGCTCTCTCGGCTCTCTGAACTCAGGACTGGATTTGCGGTTTTGTAAAAACAACCGGATGAAACAAAGTGAACAACATGGAAACAGAAGGATGGAGAACAGCTGACCTACAAAAATCCTCTGAGCAGAAACACAACCAAGAAAGGCTCCCATGCCACTGAAACAGTATACAGTACATACAACCGGCAGAAGGAACCCTCCTCAGTCCCTACACAGAGTGGGGTTTGTCAAGTAAGCTCTGGAGAGACCCCCACCAGCGGCTGAGAGGAGAGGTGGGGGGCAGGGCTAGTGGTTCATTACTGTTCACAGATAAGGTCTCCTTGGCTGACAAGGGAGTGGGGTGTGTTAATTGGTGCTTAGGGATGCTGCATTCATACATCAAACAGACCTAGGACACCTGACACAAAAATGTAAAAATATTGCCCCCCCCCCAAACTCCATCAGCCCCAACTCTCTGCCCTTTTTAATATTTTTGTCATTTTTCATTTGGGAAATAAATCAGATCACAACAGGGGTTGCAGCTGTGACCCATATTTAATCCCCCCCATCGTCCAACACCTACAGCTAAACTGTACATCAGCGCTTGGGGAGTAAAGCTGAAGATGAGCACGCTAGGAATCTTTTGTTTTTACTGAGGCCATCCGGGTTAAAGTTCTGAGACCAAGAGTACAGAACAGAGAGTGCCCTGAAGCGGGCGGTCCTTTCCGTCATGAATGTGGGTCCTGACGTTTACTAGGCTCACATGGAAGGCTCAGGAGCTCCATTTAACAATATTTATGGGCTGCTATTGCCAGGGTTTTTGTTGTATCCTCCCAAGAGCAGCCCTGGTGTAGGCTGAGAAGGCGGCAATGACCTGGGAAAGCTGCACACAGACCCTGGTTATTGTGAAATGATTATCTGTCTTTGGCCCTAGTTAAAAGAAAAACACAAATAGCTCAAGGACATGGAATTGGCTCCGATGGGCTCCGATGTTCTCACTGCGATGCTTACGGAGTGAATATTAGAGGTGGTACGTGGAGGTGGTCACTATGGAAACGCCTAACCTTCACAGTGCGAAGCACCATAATGATAATTGTCATCTGACTGTATACAGGTGAGCTCACCTGCTGACGTTACAGCAGCGTATTGAATGCAGAATAAACAACAGCAAAAAAAAAAAAACTCAAAATGCACATAATTTTATTTCATACATTTCTCATGTAACAACTGCAAGCAGAAAAGCTGCGATTCGTCACAAAAATTAGCAATTTTCCATAATAAGCGTCATCCTCAAAACGTTTGCTTTTTCAGCCTTTATTTTCGCTGTATCAAACGATCAGTCCACTGATTCATCTTCAGGTCAGTGATACGCAGGAGTAGGTGTGGATGATACATGCACGCATGCGCGCCCACGCACACAGGGATGCTTTATAGTGATCCGTCCACCTGAATTACAGGCCTTCAGACAGTAGGAGGAAACAGAAGCCCACAGGTGCACATGGACAGACTCACAGCCTCGACATGTGGGCCACTGTGCCCCCACACACTAATGATACAGAGCGGCCCAGAGGCACCACTTCTGTCTGGTCTGTGGGACAACAGACAGACTTCACGTACACACACAGAACCAAACCCACAACTGTGGATGTAGGAGGAGAGAACACCAAGCAAAACACCAACCCATGATTACACCTTTTATTTAAACATTCAGAATGATTTATTGTGTTGCTAGGAATTACCTATTAATGACAGGAAACCATTGAGAGCGCGCATTAATTTTGTGAAAGGGTTTGCTATTTTTGTGAAAAGGTTTGCTTTTCTCACCATGTGAAGAATCCCCAAACTAGCAAAGATGACACCCAAGAAACAAACTTTAATGGCCCAGGGAGCACAGATGCAAGGCAAAGTGCAGCGTTCTCAGCTGGGAAGGAATCTCAGGCCAGACCGCGCTCTGAAACACGTGTTCTGGAGACGAGAACGCAGGGAGGACAATCGGCGCAAGGAATGTACGCTTGGGGATTTGCGGGATTTCCCGCTCATTAAGGCCCGCCTACGAGAATGCTGTATGTTAAGCTAATGAGGGAAGACATAATTAAGATCACTGAGACAGCGCTGCCTGAGATGCATACAGATGAACGTTAAAATATTGTACAACATTGAGCAATGCTGGCAAGAAAGCAAGAATCGGAAAAACAGTAAAGTGTGATCTGCCAAAATTGTGGATGAGATACAGCAATATGAACTATGGGAATTGAGCAACGTGGAACAAAAAACATTCTTGTTGTTACTTTAATGTAACCGACTGCTCGCCAGAGTTCAAAACCAAAGGCCATTACCGAAGTCCTTCACAGGAGGTCCACCTCTGAGCTCAATACAGACCTTCATTAGAACCAATTACTGTAGTTTATCATCAGAGAAATGATAAGCCCATCCAAAAACCAAGACTAGTCAATTTAATGCTGGAACATGAAACAATGTTCTCAAACATGAGCCCCATTCAGTCTGGAGAAGGCCAGATATCCTCTGCTTTAAGCCTGACTAATCAGAGCTTGTAGGCAGACTGCCTTTTAGCTCCAGTTAAACCACAAACAAGCCAAGTGACCTCACAGATAAGCGGTATGTCTCGCTCCGGGTGCAGGAATGAGGGACAGGCTGAAGCTAGGTCTGTTCTAATCCCTCCCAAAGCTGAGATCTTATCGTTGTCCCAACAGCTCACCTTTGTTTTCCTTGGTCCTTGGGTAGGGAAGCACCAGCTTTAAATGAATGCCAGTGGAGGTGCACGTGGCGGGGGACTCATCTGGAATGAATTGAGACCACCTACGGAGCACCATCTTACTCTGGGGGATACATTAGCAAAGTGGACTTTGCAATTGACTAACTGGGGTTTCACCAAAGGCTTGAATTCCCCTCACACACTACCATCACTACAGTAAATTCACCTGAGATTAATTACTAATAGAATGAACAGAGCCACCAATCACACAGCAGAAACTGGGCACAGAAGGTCCTCAAAATACAAGTACACAACATTAAAGAACAGTTTGACTGTAATTATAACCATCATATTTACTTTTACTCTACTAAAAAGGGCTTTTATTGATTTATATTGTATATAAAAAAATCTGACTTTCATTACCATACTTAAAATATAAGACGTGGCGGAATTATCCATTCCAGACATCTTACCCCAAACCGTCTCACTGAGGCTGAAGTACAATCAGAAGGACGTGGTCCAGAGAAGGAGATGTGCGTGTGCTCAGGTTTTGGGAAACTTAAGCACCCTGAGTTAATTGGGGCTGAAAATTCCCAATCGATCCCAGTCCACTTAACATGCATAGAGGAAAAAGTGATTACACCATTCGGTGCAGGTTCCGTGCTCTCAGCCCTGAGGAACCCAGTTTGTGCATTGCTTACATGTTTGTTGCTTTGTCTCAGTACAGACTGGATGATGTTCCCTGATGTTCTTCCTTTAATACACAAGAGCCACAACTTGACAAAGAGAGGGGTCTAAGCTTAATGCTTCCTTGACGCTCGAGCACACAGGTACTGTGAGTAGGACTTCCCTCAGCATGAAGAACACAACAACAGGTGCTGACAGGTCATGTAAATTGTGTCAATGGCTCTTCTCAACTCTCCTCCAGGATTCCACACATCTCAGAGAACCCCTGTGCCCCCAGAGGACCCTGTCATCCCCTCACTGTCCAGTACAGAAAAACTCAGTGACCTCCTCAGGGGTGAACCGTTGGGGACAGAAAGGACATCAGCAGCACCCTCAGTCGACATTCTTTGCCCTTTGAAGCTCAGACAAGGACCAAGCTGAGCTATCAGATGACGCTATGTTGTGCAAAAGACATGTTAATGAAGAATAATATCTGAAAGACAGAGACTACTCCACCATTCATATTTCTACATACTCTTGATATTAGACAATCTCCTTCAACGGCATTTATAGTGTCAATGCATAAAGCAATGAATAACACCCTGAATAAGACACTGTGACTCTGAGTAACACCATGAGTAAGAGCCTGTGTACGACTCTAAGGCTCTGTATATATAAGACTAAATAAGATCCTGAATAAGACCCTGAGTAAGAATTTGAGTAAGGCTATGTAAGACCTTGAATAAGACCCTGAGTAAGAGACTGTGTAAAACCCTAAGGCTCTGTATAAGACTAAAGAGCTTAAATAAGACCCTGAGTAAGACTGTGTAAGACCTTGAATGAGACCCTGAGTAAGGCTTTGAGTAAGGCTGTGTAAGACCCTGAGTAAGGCTGTGTAAGACCCTCAGTAAGACTGACAGGACTACGTTACTTGTGCCTTTTAACAGTCAGTTGACCGATATCTACCTGGCCTGCTTTACTTTTCTTTGTATGTTATTGACTTTCTGCACTGTCTCATTTTGAACTGCACATCTGCAAAGCAAGTAGACCTGTGAGGACAGGCCTGAGTGAAGGTCTCCTGTGAGGAAAGGCCTGAGTGAAGGTCTCCTGTGAAGAAAGGCCTGAGTGAAGGTCTCCTGTGAGGACAAGCCTGAGTGAAGGTCTCCTGTGAGGACACGCCTGAGTGAAGGTCTCCTGTGAGGACACGCCTGAGTGAAGGTCTCCTGTGAGGACAGGCCTGAATGAAGTTGTGCTGTGAGGACATGCCTGAGTGAAGGTTTATTGTGAGCAAAGACCTGAGTGATGGTTTGTTGTGAGGAAAGGTTTGTTGTGAGGAAAGACCTGTGTCAGGGTGTCCAATCACAGTCCTGGAGGGCTGCAGTGGGTGCAGGTTTTTCTTCCAACCAGTTCATTCATTTTAATTTGACAACTATCTCAATGAAATATCGATTACATCCTTGCTTCTCTGTATTCTTCCTGATCATTTGCACGTAGTTGTATTAATCATCTGAGCTAAAATAACAGTTACAAAGAATAAAGTTAAATGTGAGTCTCTTGTGCTTTCAGATCTGTAACAAGTATATAAATCACACATTACAATGTTGCTCTAATGGCAGAATCAGAGTAGAAATTGCCCAGATAGTTTAGCATGGTATATTATTATTCACATCAGGAATAATTAATTACATTCAAATTGTAATAATAAATGAACAGGAGAAACAGGTGCCAAAGACAAACAGTGTTTAATCAAGAGCAGTGACTTATGGACTTAAGTGATCATTAATAAAAAATAGATTAAGATCAAAATATATCATAATTGTTAAAAAAAAATGCTAAGAAGCAACATCAGCAAGTCCTCGTCATGCTTTTACAATTCGTTTTAAAAATGAATAAAGCTCGTTCAGAATTTCTGGATTGAAAATCAATAATCATTAATTGACATTAAGGTTCAATTGAGCAAAAATTGGCTGAAACAAAAACCTGCACCTCCAGCACCATAATTGACACCCCTGGCCTATGTAAATTGTTGACTGTAGTATTCTATAGAAGCTCTGATCGAATAAGACATACTCAAACCTCAGCTCACATGGACAAATCGACATGAGCAGAGCAGCACTACAGTCTCTCTTCCAGCCAGTGAGTGGAGGAGAGGCATAATATTAGTCATTCATGTTAATGACTGGGTGAACAGATGCTTTTATTCTAATTGGTAGCTGCCGTTATCCTACTAGGAGTATAACAGCATGGTACATCTGTCCTACACTAACCAGCAACAATCACCATCACTATGCCACCTACTATCTGGTCCTGCATTTGACTTTAATTTAAGGGTGTAGACAATGTTTTGGTCCCTATACCAATCTGCAGGCCCACTGTTGGTCTTTCTCCTCTTGTTACGGCATACAGGTAAGCTGTAAGCAGGCCTTGTATCTGTATGAACGATGCTTTTACAGATGAGCAGCTAACACTCCTTGAAAACCAGATGTCCAAATACACAGCCTTGTGGTGGTCCTGCACACATGACTTTGAACAGACTCTAAATGGTCTCTTAGGTATTTATGACCTGCTGAAAGGGTAGCTTGCTCTGGGGTACCATAACACACGTTTTATGTATGAACTACCTGAATGTACATTTCACTTGTGAAAATTTGAGCTCTTCTGCATGAATGCACTGTAGGGACATAAAATGCAAAGACAGACAGCGGTGTGGTGAATGTACTTTGGTAGGGTGCAGCCCCCATCTTGGGTTTCTCCACTTGCACACTTCTGTCAGATAAACTGGTGTTTCTCCAGGCCTTCTCTCCAGTGTTCCACCAGTCCGCACGTCGACAGAGGACATTCCACGCCGACCTACCCAAGTGACCGCAGCACCGAAGAATGGTATTTTCCAGAAGCTCTCTGCGTGGCCAGCGGGTAACTTATGAGAAAAAAAAAAAAAAAAAAACGCCTCAGCGTTCCAGAGCCTGTAACAGTCTGGGCCCCTGTCTTAACACTGGCGTCTGTTTTTTGCGTTCGCTCCTCCGTGGCTTGTGTTCGCAGTCGCTGCAGCCACCGCCGATACGGAAGAAGCGGTGAAAATGAAGCGGAATGAAAAAGCAGCCGGCAAGGATTGAGTTTTCCTAACGACATTCCCTGACTCGGAGAAAGGCAGGAGAGGTCTCGAGTGTGCCGGGCTTTCAGGAGAGCTGTAACCGCCTTGCAATTTCGTTCAAGTACACTTCTTTTTTTCAGTTAAATATTGTTCCATGGCAGTAGTTTTTCCTTGAGGTTTTTTTTTGTCTATTTTTAATCATGACAATACAGCACAGGGGGACACAGACAATGAAGAAGGGGGGCAAACTGAAATCAACTCTTTTTCATTCTCTGCCATTTACTAGGCTCTGTAATGTGCAGAAGCATGCCAACGTCTGGTGAATATGCAAAGAGAACTGGCAGTGCTCACACGACACAATCTTTTTGTGTTTAATTGCTGGGCTTCATGTGTTGGCAGTCCTGCATGATGAGACCATGCCATACAGCCCACAGATAAGGCTCCAAAACACTCAGCTCTTAATGGAATTCCTCACTGATTGATGCGAACCGATCCCTTAGCCAACCAGTCTCCATTTCTGCACCTTAATGGCACATTGTATACTGTATTTGGAACAATCTGGTAGGATTCCCTTGTCTTGTTCCCTGATTGCCGTCATCAGTCAGCACTGGAAAGAGAACTCAGGGCCTGGCTGTGGTAGGAGCTTTGCTGTCAACGCGAAGTGGCCTTTTAGTCCTAACAACCCATCTCTGCGGATAAGCATCCAGACACTGTCCTGCATCTACATGTGCAGTGCAGTTCTCAGCGCTGACAGTAACACGGAAAGCAGCAGACCTTGGCTGCTTTGCAGTAGTAGAACTCAACTCGGCCAAGCCAACTGTGTGAGACAGCACTCTACTGTAGTTCAGCTCCTGAAATGCACGAGTCTGTATGCTTAACAGTGCATAGCAAACTGCACATACAGTATATCCTGTCTTTGAGAGGTTTCTACATCTTACATCTTACTTATTGTATGTATAGACTACAGTGGGGTTAGACTAGGCTATAGTGGGGTTAGTCTAGACAAGAGTGGGGTTTGTCCACAGTACAGTGGGGCTTGACTATAATAATTGGGGATTGTCCAAAGTACAGTGGGCTTGTTCTGAGTACAACGGGGCTTGTCTAGACCACAGTGGGCTTGTCCACAGTACAGTAGAGCTAGTCTAGACCACAGTGGGCTTGTCCACAGTACAGTAGGGCTAGTCTAGACAAGGAAAGGTGAATTCCACTCATGCACCTCAGCATTTAGCTGTCTGCCACAGCAGCTTGTGGCTCACGTGGGGCTTTTTCCATTTCTTGGACCATTTCGTACTCCCAGCTCTGTTCATGTGGCCTGTGAGACAGCTACGCCGTTCCGTGGAGCTGCAGACATCGCATGAATTTTTCCATTACCTATCTGCCTTTTCTTCAGTAATGTGTCTGCAAGAAGGATAGCCTGTCTTGACAAAGAACAGGTTTTGGTTTTTGGGCTGAGGCACCTGACAACGCTTTGCTTTTGAGAAGAGGAATATATCGGGCTAGATGAAAATAATAACCAAAATGACAGAGGCTCATGAAAACAGTAATGGTGCACAACAGCATAAATATGTTAGAACTGTGAAAATGGCACCAAGTCAAAGTACAGTCTTTCTTCATGTTCATAAATCCTTTGAAGGTCAAAGGCATAATATTGCATCTTCTGGAATCTACATTTAGGGGCTACTCAAAAAAAAGTCAGCACGGGTAGAAGGCTGTGTCCAAAAAGAACGTGCATTCCACGTAGTCCCACCTCACCTCCCCCCAAAAGCACCTCCTCCACTCCCAACCCACACAGTTGTTCGTGGTTTTTTGAGGCAAACAGATTGAAATCAAGCAGCTGTTCTTTGTGGAGTGGTGGTTGGGGTGGGGAGGGGTGCATACAGAGGGAATGGTGGTTGTAAACAGGAAATGTGGAAAGTGTCAAATCATGGGGAGCTGTGTCCCTCACGGCCCAGGTGAAGGGAGGTTACACCTGCTCAAGTCATCATGGAGTGGGGCTTACAGCTGTCTGGCTGATGTGCGGCTGCCAGCTCACCCAGAAACGTTGATGCAGACCTGCAAAGCTGCAGACATCTGCAGACGTTGTTCCGTCTGCTTCCCGAGCATGATTCTGACTGGCTGGAACATCTGCGTGGCTAAAGCCCACTGCCTGCTTACACCTGCAGTCTCAGTAGGCCTATCTCTGCCACAACAGACAGCTAGCTGGTTCTCACCCGCTACGCTGCACATGTGCTGTGTGAGGCAGGGTCAGGAGGTCAGAGGTCAGAACTTCACACAAGGCACTGGACAGGCTGGCTTCTACCTCCTGCTGCTCCAACAAAGTGAGGCACTGTCTCCCACAGCCCTGGCAGGGGGAGTGTAATCCAGCCAAGCCGGGAACAGGCTTAACAAAGACCACTCAACACACAAAGGACTCCATGAACAAAGATGTGGAAGTGCAGCCAATACAGACTTCACCCCCTGGTGGACAAACATATCGTTGAATAAGTACAGAAAGATGACTGTTTCAATCCAATGAGTTTTAAGGCATGAGGATGCTTTTAATTGTTATAATTAATGACAGTGACGCTGTCTACCAATCCAGTCTGTCCAACAAGTCGCTTGGTCCGACAATCCACTTTTACAACCTTTTAAAGCAAAGGCTATGTTGAAAAGTAATATCACTGGTGACGTCACCAGAGCCCCCCTCCCCAAAACTGTAATAACTCCCGGCTGTACATGTGCCTCACTCTCTCCTGGTGTCAGATCAGTCATTCAAAGCCCAGCTGTAGAGGAAGAACTCCAGGGTTCTCGTAAGGCCAAACACATCACTAATGGACTCCAGATTTCTTCATACCACTTACTGCCAAATCTGTCAATTATTGGTTATTAATAATGGACATGCGTGCAAAGTGGTGTATATTACTGTACATTACCGTTACAATGTCCGCTTAATTTCAGGTAAGGTTTAAATTTCACCGGTGGCAAAAGAGAAACATACACAGAGGATAAATGAAACAATGTATAAAATCAGAAGTTACCATGAATCACAGGTGGACTGTTTAAGAGTGGCACTCATCTTTAGACAGCATTTGTCAAAATCAGACAGTGTTAGTCATTTTCAAGGTACTTGAATAGCTTGGAAAAAGCTGTCTGAGTCTGTCTGTTATACATCTTGCAACAATCTGTATTATGCTTCAGTGTTTCCAGTATTTAACTCAAGAAAAGGATACTATGATGGTCTCCAAAATATTACATATTTTAAGGGTTACACTCATTCATGATAAGGATTAACATAAACAAAACCTTACTAGGTGTGGCAGAAAAACCAGACACCACAAAATAGCTAAGAAGAGCTCATTCAAGTACAAGGCAAGTGTTAAATTAAAACAGACGATGGTAAAACTAAACAGACTGCAATGGAAGAGGACAAAGCTGAAACCCTTTAAATATTTGGCAGGCTGAAAAAAAAATGCTTATGCACTTACAGACAGCATCAATGTAATTCAAAGTCCTTTACTACAAACAAAGACCCTCCCTATTGGCAAAAGCACTCAATCGTGGCAAAGGCCAGTGTACTGTACTGCATCGGGGCAAAACTGAGAGGACTAATGCACTGTTACTGAGATATTGACTCTGTCCTGACAGAACACTAACGCACTGGCAGCACTGCAGGACAGGACAAACACCCCCATTACCCTTGAGGGGTCCAGTGAGAGAGAGGGCGCCATACTGTGTAGATAGCCTGGATGTTTACCCAGGGAGTCAATAACCCACCATCAGACAGCCAGATGGGCTCAGTCGGGCTGACAGCAGAAGGCTAGCCGGCACCACATGTGTGTGCGCGTGCGTGTATGTGTGTGTGTCTGTGTGGATCAGCCCCAGGCACAAACATGCCCCTTATGCCTCACTCAACCTCAAGTCAACTGGCTTGACTTGGTTTTTCCCGTAGACCATCCCCCGACTCCCCCTGGGGGGTGTCCATCTTACCCCATTCCTAGATAAAAAGCCCCGTAAGCTGCACAGATCACTGCTGTCATGACACTCATGGAATTTACAGCTATCAGATAAGAGCAAAAGGCCCCCTGGGGGAAGGGGGGGGGGTCCACCCCAGGGCAGACGGAACCTACCAGAATGTAATACTAAACAATATTATGCAACTTCCTTTCTGCTCCACATGCTCAAAAACACCTACAGGCAGCGAGTTGGGCCTCCTGTGTGTTTTACTTACACTATGTCCACCACTACAGTGTTTGCTGGACCAAGTCAAGTGTTGAAAAGTTAGGCAACAGCACAAGATCTGATACCAGTAAATTCATACCCTGAACACCACTGTTGCTTGGGACCCCACTGTGTCTGGTTACATGTGCAGGCACAGCACAGGGGGTCAGAGGCATGCTCTAGGAATCAAACCTTTTGACAGGACACACTACATTATGTGTTCCTTTTCTCTGGATGAATTATGATTAAAAAGCCTTAAATATGGTTTCTCTTGCATGGTAAGTCTGGCATGGTCTCGCAAGAAACACAAAAAATGTGGCATGCAAAGAAGACGAGGAAGACGGAGCTGGCCTCACCGCTGCCTGCTGGAAGGCACCTTTGGTGTAGGTACCTCCTCCACGGTAGGTTATCGCCGGGATCTCCTGGTTGAAGAGGGAACACTTGTGAAGGTGGGCGCGAGGTGCGGAGATGTGGTCCACGCGCCGCACCACGTGGGCTTTGGATGAGAAAGTGACCAGTGCCACACGGGTGGCCGCCGGCGCCACGGGGAAGTCCGAGAGGAGCTTGCGCACAAAACGCAGCTCACTGAGGAAGTTCACATTGCCAACGCTGGATGACTCGTCCACCAGGAAGACGAGGTCGAGGCGGGCGCTGCGCTCGCGGAGCAGACGCACCTGCCGCTTGAAGGCTTGGCCCAGGCGTGCCACCTTGCCCTCGGCGCCCTCTGCCGGGTCTGGCCGGGGGGGTGCTAGCCAGCTATCTACCGGCTGCAAGCAGATGCATAGGAGCAGGAGGGGCCACCACATGGTCCTTGGTGTTTGCTGCAACAGCAGCAATGGCAGCAGGAGAGCAGAGACAGCAGACAAGGGGGGAACGCTCTTCTTCCCTCTTCCCTTTCTCCTCCGCTGAGCACACGAATCACAGCACACAACACCAGGATGGGCTGCTAACTCGCCAGCCGGTCCTGCCAGTTAAATCAGAGCACCTCTCCTTTTTAGCCTCAGGCTCTGTCATCCAGCATCCTAACTCGGCTGAAAATGCTTTCCACTCTGTTTCAAAATCATTTCAAAAAGAAGAAAAAAAAACTTCTTCAGGGAGGAGAGAGAGACAGACGGGAGAGAGAGAGAGAGAGAGAGAGAGAGAGAGAGAGAGAGAGAGAGAGACGGGAGAGAGAGAAGGGGCAGTGAGAGCAGTGATTTTTGCTGGGTCCTCCTCTCGTCTTCTCTTCCCTCGCACTCCTTTTTCATGCCTGACTTCTCTGAGATTCAGTGTCACCAGATCGCCGTGCCTGTCAGGCTGTCAGCATTCCCAAAGAAAACATCAGCACCACCGCGCTGATTAACGCCATATGTCTGGCATCATGGTGACTCTGGCTTCCGCACGGCGCACCAGATACCAGGAGTGCCATTGTAATTAGAAACACAGCAGTAGGAGAGGGGGTAAGAGAAAGTGAGAGGCAGGGGGAAAGGGTCGCCAGGAGCGATTTAAATGATGATGCTAGTTTTTCGGAGTTTTACCGCTAAGGTAAGGTAAGAGCACGCTGTATGCGACGTAGAGGCATGGAGCTGAGTTTCAGCCAGTTGCGAAAACAACTGAACTTTATACCCTAGGTTTTATGCAAAAAAAACGCGAAAAAGGAACATCCTAGATTCACGCTCCGTTTCGTATATTACTTAATGTTACCAAAACAAAAGCCGGTGCTCAGGGAAACGACTCCGCGGTTGCTTGATTTATCGTTTGCTTGAGTCGTAACAGATCCAAACAGCGACGTTGACTGAATTTCTTTACTTCATTAAGATCTTCAACACAGCCAGTTATTCCGTTTAACTTTTCTCTTAGCCAGAAGGAATGCGTATAGTACAAAGTCATTTCACCATCATAATTCCAGTTAAAATCTCCTGATTTTTTTTTCAAACATAGACCAAAAAAAGATTATACTGTACTCACATTTACCTTGTTTTAGCAGACAAGTGAACAGATATATTATTTTGTCTTATCTCTGCAGCTGTGACTTCCTGCTTTTGACCAAATAGATTCCTCCCTCCTGAGGTGCAGTCTATGTTTTTGGAGGGGGGGGGGGGTGGGTTCAACGGAGGTCAACACCCCCTTGGTCCCATTCTGGTTACACACACTTCCATGTAACGCATTCCAAACATATACACAGTGTGCATCAGGGTAACAGCTAGTTCCATAATCATTGATGACACTTCAGAACGATGGGGCTAGAAGTCCCCTAACAAACTACACTGAGGATATCTGTCTGGCAGTAAGATCTGTTTCCAGGTAACAAGGCTGAATGTAAACACTGCCTAAATATGAAAACCTTGATTATGGAACTCCTATATTAGTACAAGAAACACTGCTGAATTTTATCTTAGTTTTTCATAGGCATTGTTCCACTGAAATTATATATTCTTTGACCTGTTGTAGGTCTAGACCTATATGATGTGGGTATGAATCCCAGTCCGTATGTACGCAGGTGTTCTGTACAGAAAACGTTTGTGGTATGCGGTATAGTACAGAGTTTGCACAATGCAGACTTGCTCAGCCCTTCTGCCTATGTGGTTTATCCTCTGAAGATTGAGCGATGGAGCCGCTTCAAAGTGTTCTGTTGTGAGCACTTGATCCACATTAATGCCTGAATCCCCCTCAGTCTAGGGGATGTATTGTCATTGTACAGACCTCAAAAAGACTGTCCTCTGCCAGTAACTACCCCCACCCCCCAGTGAGTACCTGCTCTTTTTCTTTATCTCTGTCTGCTCCAACCCCCCCCCCCTCTTTCTACCCTTTCTGTCAAACCTCTCCCCATTTTAAATGTTTTTGCTATACCCACCCTCCACAACACTCTCTCTTCATTCTGTTCCACCTTTTTTTTCCCTTTATACCTGCTTCCTGTGTTCTTTCACCTTGACACACACTCTCTCTCTCTCTGTCTCTCTCTCTGTCCTTTTTTCTCTGCCAGCTGCCTCCATCTTCAAGCCGATTAATTTACTTGTCAGACACCCCTCCACCCCGCCCATGCTAACGTGTCCAAGATAATTAAATTGATTGTACTTTGCAATCCAAGCCACACGTTTTACTGAGCTTGTTACTGAAAGATGAAATTTAGTGTGTGTGTTTACGACAGCATTGGATTAAACACTTTATTTATAAATCAACAAAAACACCAGGAGAAAAGCCAGCACACAACCCTGACCGGTCTGTTGTGCAATGGAAAATAAAAAGACTTCGCAGTCCTGTAAAAATAATTCAGTCTTTTTAAGGCTTTCACTTAAAAATATTATTTCTCTACTTTGACTTCAAAATTTCATCCTTTGTTTAACGTAGTACTTTTCCTGTTTGTATTGTTTTAATTTACTAATTTCTGTGCGAATATTACCTTACATTTTTACAGTAAATCGCTCTGCCTTTTTCAATTTAGTCACAGCGCTAGTCGACGTCCCACCGTGTCTTTGAATTGGCCTTTCTGCGGTCTACACCTGTCCGTTTTATTGAATGAGATTTCTGGCTCTTTTTCTAAAGACATGGGAGTACTGCACACACGGTACAGTGAACTGAGCACATCACCCTCAGCCCTTAACTTCTCCTGCGATGCACTGTACCAGATCACCGCATTCCAACGCCTGTCCCAGGATTTTAAGTGGCAACCCTTTTTCATTAGGCTGGAGACATCGAATCGCCACCATTAGACACCAATTACTTCAGTGACAGGAGCAGACAGTTTAATGACTTTTTGATGGATGACGCACCCAAGAGTGACGGAATATGCGGTTGTTTTGCAGCGGAGCGGACGGAGATACGTGATCGTCTGCCACAAACCGCCTAGACAGCGACATAACACTCGGCGTGGTGTCTGATTCACATAAACGGTTCTGGCTGTGCCATTTTCTGTATTAGTAGGTGCTCTGTAATGCTTACAAAATGTATAGAAATTCTTGTGAACTTCTCCTGGGGTTATGAGCCACTGAAAAATATGGAGGGGGGGGGGAGTCTTGCACGCGTCATTGCATTGCCTTTACAAAAAGACTTTTACAGATGTGATGATGTGCTTCACAATACGGAGTAATTTTACCCCACCAACGATCAGTGTTACAAACATTAAATTAAGCATTAATTTATGTTTTTTTGCACGTTGAATAAATCGAAGAACGACATATCGAACGCATCGCACTTGCCGTAAGAAACGTGCACACGGTTTTTTATTTACATCTGACATTCCCAGACACGTTGACGGCGTAATTAGCCAGGATTTGTACTGTAGCTGCCATGTATTGCCGTTTAGCCACTAACAAAACGAAGTGCCGTAATTCATTTAATATATTTATTTAAAATACTTTGTAATTCTTTGCTGTGAAACCCCATATTAATACAACACCAGGTAACGGAACTTAAAGGAAAACAATTTATGGCTACAGAAATTTAATCACAGACCGCTGAATTTGATGAGTCGATTTGTTTTTATATTGCTGGCGAGAACGATGCCAAATAGTATTAAGATTCCGATAAATAGCAAATATTATTTCAAACTTTTGTTTTACCACGTTGTTGTTTATTCCGTTCTGCATTACAGTCATGAATCTTGTGTGCGTTTATTTAATATACGCCAAAACTAAACGTTATACACCACTGCGTAAAACCGTAGCTTTGACTATGTAAAAGACTGCGTTGTATTAATGCTGTTAAGTTTAGTTATTTTCAGATAAGTTTTGCAGAAGCTTGTAACATCTCTTCGGGTTTTGCACAGCAGCAAACACTCAACAAAACTGAGTCGAGCCCTTTGATTTTCCGGACTGGGGGGACCTCTAGCGGCCGACAGCAGACATTTTAACACGTTTTAAAACCCAGTTTGCATCTTGTAACAGCGCAGTCAAGCGTCCTTTCAGTTTAAATGCGTTCATTCATTTAGCAGAAACTTTTTATCCCATGCGACTTACATGCGTGCACATACGTGCATGTTTTTATCCAAAGCGACTTTCACATGCATGTTACAGCAATGCTGGTTCTCTGCATTTAGACCATCCCTCTGGAAGGGGGGGGGGGGGGGGCAGCCGCGTGTGGCGCAGGGGAAGCTGGCACGTGAGAGTCTTCCTCAGGGACTCACCTGGCAGCTGGGCGGGGGCTCGAACCGGGCCTCTGCAGCCCGGACTGACGTGCCACCCATTGACACACCAGTCCGCAAATCATAATAAAATTGAGCCAAATTACCAAATCATAATCAAATTGAGCGTTACCTAATGCTAATGCCAGTATTTTCAGCAATGGTAGTTTTGTAGACAGGGCCCTTAAAAATCCAGAATTACGGTTCGTAGTTTTCATTCATTCCTAATTACTGCGCTGAGATAATGGGGCGTGTCAGTATTTATCCTTTTAAGGGAGACCGACTGGCATGCTGTGCGGCGCCTAGTCTTTTTATAGTTCAGATTTGCGGTAGCGTCTTGGGTGGTTTGCGGTAGGACGGCTGGAGAGTACGACTGCGTTTTAGCTCTCTACAACGCCGTGGTAGGAGAGTCATACATCATTCAGCAATTCGGAAAAGTTAACAGGACTTTATTTTATTCTCAAAACACGCTGCTAAATCCACAAGCCTAAATGACATTTAATATAATAAACATTTAAAAACGAGACAGTTATGAAACAAAATTGCATATTACAACCTCATAGGGGTTACAGTATTCATTTTCAGAAGGTACATTACAAAAGCCTGCGCAAGTTTCTTTTGTAGATGTTTACCCAGGCACCAACGTACTTCCAGTGGAGAGGAATAATGTCTCAGTCTTCAGAGGAGACATTATTATTATTACCATTATTAATAATGCATTCATGTTTTATGCCACTTATTCCTGGTGAGCATTACAGGGAAGCCTGGAGCCCATCCCAGAGCACATAGGGCGCAGGGCAGGGGACACCGAGGGCGGGGCGCCAACCCACCACAGGTCACACACACACACACACACTACGGGCAATTTGGACACACCAATCAACCTAACCTGCATGTCTTTGGACTGTGGGAGG
>JABJVR010047244.1:3642-28433 GCA_025773905.1 Chitala chitala | reverse complement strand
CGCGCCCCCCCCCCCCCCCCGCCCCCCCACCCCCCCCCCCTCGCCTCCCAGGGGGGGGGGGGGGGGGGGGGGGCGGGGGGGGTCTGTTTCTCTGATCATCTCTCTTCTGCCCCTAACCTGCATTGCATCGCTTCTGCGGACTGCGGCTGGAGAGGACAGATGGGGGGGGGGGGGGGGTGATTTTGGAACCAAATACATTGGAGCAAAAGAACACTGGTTGACCAAAAAAAAAAAAACCCCACACACACACACCTGCTGAATGACATCACACAGCACATATTTTTCCTTTTATGTTCGTATTTTGCTTGTGTACACAGTAGGGACTCCCAGGCCTTCCTAACCCCCACCTTACTGAGGTAGGCGTGGGGGCTCCAGGAAGCATTTCAGCTGCTATGTCTGCAAAGGACAGGGCGGTCAGTGACGCTCTCAACGGCCCGTGAGAGGACCGTGCACGCTGCACTGGCTCACCAACTGGCTGACTGGCACAGACTGGGAAAGCTGAATTGCAAGAAACTGCTCGCATGGTTACTGCACGCATGGCACAGCACCTGGCACAAGACGACGGGTAGCATCACAGAATAGTGACCGTTAAACAGAAACGCTGAGCAGTTACATGATAGGGATAAGGACATATGGTGAGCTTTCACAAAAACTGTGAGGGAACCTTCCTGAAACACACATCTGTCCTTGCACTCTAAGGAACATACGCATAAGAATTTCACTGTAGCTTCACAATCAGTGGTGAGGGGAAAAAAGGCTGAAAAAAGGACCTCGTTCTAATTGCAAAAAATAAGAAAAGAAAAAAAACATGTTTGACTTCAGAGTTTATAAACAGTTCTACAGAACATCAACAATGAAATACAAAATTATAAAATGCCACATGAAAGGTGAGGACATACAATTTAATTATAATCCATTTTCTAACGATTACATGGCGTGAATATACCATATGAAATGTTCCGTTCTACTTTAATTTCAATATTTAAATCTCGTTTCAGATTTAATAAAGTAGTCTTGGTGAAGTAGGTTTAATCTGATTTACACTGACTTTTCAACGAGTTCCCCTTTAATGAGCGATGTTTGTGTGTGACATAAGGGACGGCTGTGTGCACAACAAAACAGGCTAACATGGATAAAGTTCATGAGAACCTTAAAGGAAACACTTTCTACCTAGCAAACAGGAAACATTCCCAGAATATTCAGAACAGAACATTCTGGGAATCTTAATGGGTGTTCTGGGAATGTTTCCTTACTCCTGGGTAGAAGAACCTATATATGCTAAACCAGAAAAGAAATGGCAGTTCTTTCATTAAACACCCAGTGTATAGGACATTATATACGATGTACTAGAGCCCCATAACATATACAGAAACGCATTTTCAGTATGCTAGGAGCAATGAAAAATACCTGGCATCTGCAGACATGAAGTGCTACCAAAATATCCCACGTACTTACGGCCTCCACAAAACTATTTTTTTCCTGAGTACCAGAAGTTTTAAATCCATGTCTTCACACGCCATCAAATGTGCTCCAACCACTTAACTAGTCAACCAAAACACATATTTTCAAACCTTTTATCGAAATATGAAAGCTAACAGTGTGAAATAACATGACTAGGAAATCCCCTGTTTAAAGATTTTGCCTACAATTCACTGTCAACCTGAACTCTGCCATATCACTCAGGAGTACACATGAAACATCTTAAGTAACAAGTAGCTCCACACATGCTGTCTAAACATGCCTTTAGAACACACACACACACACACACACACACACACACACACACACACACACACACACACACACACACACACACACACACACACCTAATCAAAATACTCCCAAGCAGGACCAGTACAAACCAGAGTAAGATCAGGGAAGAACAACCAACATAAAAACCAAAAAGAAGCCAGCATGCGCATGTGTGTCTGTGTGTGTGTGCACACGCTTGTGTGGCAGGCTGTCTGCACAGTCAGGATGCTCACTCACATCGGCAGATGGCACAAGCGGGTGGTGGCAAAGTCAACTGCCCCCCATGGCCCTTCCCTATCCATGCTCTCTGTGCTTGCACCATGCTCTCTGACCCCACTCCCCAAGGATGGGTGCACTGTCCAGAACCGCAAAAGGGGAGGGCTGCTTTGGCACTGGTGAAAGACCTTTTTCTTCATCCTTTCCTCCAAGGACAGAGAAATGCGAGGAAGCAGCTCTCGATCGGGTGTGAAAGAGACTACACTTTGGGAGGAGGGTAAGCTGGCAGGAGCTCACGCCACAGTGAAGACAGGCCCCTTCCTCCTCCTCACCAAGTCTACTCTGCTGAGTTTCTTTTCTCACCCGCAGCACAGGCCTCACTTATCGAGTCAGAGCGCAGGAGAGATGTCGCCTACTCTGAGACAGAGTCAAAGGCACTTCTGCTCTCAGTGGGGTTTATCCACATTTACCTCCTGTGTGACAAACACATTTCTGAAGTGCACCATGTAGAACTGTAGGACTGCATTACAGCACTCCCACAACTCCTCCCTATAGTCACTGCAGCGCATCGTTTTGATGAGCCGTGCTGTGAAAATATCTACAAATGGTAGTAAGAGGGACAGGAGTGATCACCCTAGTGAAAATCAGATGCTGGACATTGGCAACCATCGAAGGAACAGTGTTAGGATTATGGTTAGACAGCATGACCAGCCGAGGGACAGGATTAGGATTAGGGTAAAACTTCAGTGATCAGTCGAGATAGCGTTAGGTTCAGTGTTAGACAGCAGTGATCACCCGAGACGGTATTAGGATTAGGGTTGGACAGCAGAGATCAGTCATGGGACAGCATTAGGATTAGGGTTGGACAGCAGAGATCAGCCATGGGACAGCATTATGATTAGGATTGGACAGCAGAGATCAGCCGTGGGACGGTGTTAGGATTAGGGTTGGACAGCAGAGATCAGCCATGGGACAGCATTAGGATTAGGGTTGGACAGCAGAGATCAGCCAGGGGACAGTGTTAGGATTAGGGTTGGACAGCAGAGATCAGATGGGGAAAGCAGCAATCGGTCGTATGGAGTATAAATTCCTGACAATCTGAGATCTTCCTAGGACAATCAGAGGCCTCTAAAACTGGACTCACACACAAGCATGCTTGTGCTCCAAGAAGTGCCGTGTACATAGCATATTAGTGTGACTGCATCACATGGCAAGCATGTTGGCACACATACAAGGGTTGTGGACAAACTCTGATGAGGAGTCCAAGGTATGAGTCACATGACCATCACACATCATCGTCACTCTCAGACAGGCCCAGGTACAGCAGTGAGTGACCAGGACATCATCCTGCCTCATGTTTAACATTTCATCTTCCTGTATTAGTAACCTCACGGACGGTCGCAAAGTAAACCCCAAATTAAGATCAGTCCCAAAGATAGATGGGGCTATGGAACACAACCTGTTCACTTGTTAATTACCATAAATGTCAACAGGATGGCCCTGTGTCACAACACCACACTTCCAGCTAACTGCTCTTAGCGGGTTACGACTCAACTCTGCACTGCCGGATGAACTTGTGAGGAACGATGAAACCAAATGAGGTAACACGTCTTAAAAGTGCACGCAGATAGAAACTAAAAAGGGCCCAAGAGCGTTAACTCAGAGCACTTTCATTAATTATAATGTCACAGTTGCAGCAGCGTGACCAAGTCAACAGTAATGCGTGTTAAGAGTCCACGCAAATCTTCCTTATACTGCAATTTGACTAACATTGTATGAAACCAAGAACTTAGGCTTTTGTTTTCCTACTAGCTGCACAGCACAGAGCTGCAGATCTGTGATGGGTTATAACTGTATCAGTAACAGCATCAATAAAACACATCCCATTTTAATTACAGGTGGCAAACTCCATTTTACTGAACCACCATCAGTGCGTTTTTCATGTTTCAGCCTTTTCCTGATTTTCAGATTTTAGGTACTTTCACCAGCCCCCCCATCTCCCTCTCCCTGGTGTCCAGCAGAGGTCTCCGCTAAATGGAAACAGATAACGTTATCCTGCTTCTAAGCGAATTTTTTTTTTTTTCCATTTGACTCTGGGAAGCAGCACTCAAACAGCCATTTGTCAGCGTCTTGGTGGAAACACAAGGCGCGGGAGAGCGAACGGCAGGGTGACCCCTGGCAGAGCCAACTATGCAGCTCATACAGCTACGCTGCTTCTGAGCCATACAAGAGCACAGACTATATGCCATCCAAGCTCGGCTGCCCGTTCACTGCCTCACCAGCTCTGTAATCGTGTGGCAGTTTTTTGGCTGAGTGACCGAGCACCGCGCTGGCCTGCAAGCAGCCTAGGTCTCCTCATTCTGCAGTGGTCTGGACCCAGTCCACTAAAACAGACAGTTGGAGCACCTTCAAGGACAATGCCTGGACCCAAGCACTAAACGCACCGATCTAAACATGCTGGGGCAGATGTTAGGTACACGTACAGGTCCCTGGTCAAGTAGACCAATGGTGACGCAAGTGAACTCACCAAGAAATGAAGGTGGGGTTTCCCTGCAGTTCTTAGGATGGCAGGGGGGTGAGGCAGCTATTAATGTAACCAAACTACCATAACCAATAAATTAATATAAAAAATTAAAATCTCACTCCATTCCTCTGCTGACATTGGGTAATTAAACATTTCTTTAAAGTACCTACAAAGTGGCTGCCTTTCCAATTTTCCATGTTCAGAAGACAAAACGGCAAGCAGCAAAGGAGGAGCCCGATCACTTCTGTGAGTGCAACCTCATCATTTTAGCAGTACCACGAGACGCGG
Organism: Chitala chitala; assembly: GCA_025773905.1. Classification (NCBI taxonomy): domain Eukaryota; kingdom Metazoa; phylum Chordata; class Actinopteri; order Osteoglossiformes; family Notopteridae; genus Chitala; species Chitala chitala. The sequence continues at coordinate 23,653 of JABJVR010047244.1, read as the reverse complement.
CTCTGTTATCGGCAACATTTCATTTTCTCATAGCGAGGTGCGGCTATGAATCCAGAGATGAATTTAGCACACTTGGAAGAGTGTTGAGTGTGAATAAAATGAGCTGACAACGTGAAAGTGCAATGGAAAGCATGTTTGCGTTAAGGGAGAGCAGGAATTAAGATGACACCATTAAGCTCTACCAGTGCAAATTCATCAAGCGTCACTAATGTATTACAAGTTGTAAATAAAAATGGATGCAAATGCTCCTATTCAAACTCTACTGTCCCATGTAAATACACAACAGAAATCAACATGCCTCACAGCAACCTTGTGCTTTAAGTCAGTCTCAAGAACCCTTGTACTCCACTAAACCCATTCTAGTGGCTCAATGGGTAGAACATCAGGCTGGGATGCAGAAGTTTCCCAGTTCAAATCCCAGCCCAGCCACCAGGTGTGTCCTTGAGCAAGACACCCAGCACTAGCTCATTGTAACATGTGAAATGTTGTAAGTCGCTTTGGATAAAAGCGTCTGCTAAATGAATAAATGTAAAATGTAAATGCATTATGGAGGAGCTGACATCTGTGTGGCACACCTAAAACTAATTACTTTTGCTAGAGAGAACGACTGTTAGCTAATCATTATCAGTCTTTATCTCTACTACCCAACATTTACAACATGGAGATCTAAAAGGCATTTCATGAAGATCCAATACAAGGAAATGAAACACCCCTTTTTAGGTCATTAACACAATAAAATTTTCAGACATCTTTAAATAGAAAAAACACAAAAGACATGATTGTCTAATTTTATAGGATTCACAATTAATTCATCCAATTAAGTAATTAAGCAAAAAAAATAAAGCAGCACACCCCGTGACACTCCAGAACTAGCAGGTATAGTTTTTTTTCTTTTTTTTTCCAGGTGGACCAACATTTTGAGCAAAACAAACTTTAACAAACTATCAGCCCCGATTGCATAAATGAAAAAATGCAATCGAACCTTTTAGCCAATTCATTAAAAACTGCTAACATGACAAATACAGGTAATCTATATATTCTTCAGTCTCCTCTCTAATTAAACCTACACTCAAGCAAACAAGCATACAGTTTGCAGAGCGCTTTTTGTTCTTTCTCCCAAAAATTACGGTACGCTGCTATCTTTAGAGCCTGGCAACGCCCAAAGATAACTCCCAGAATGTTGTCAACGAGGGTGCTAATGAAATGAAATTTTTTAAAAAGACAGGACAAATGGGATTCAGACACCTTGTGGTCAACTGGTGGTGATCAAGAAGTCAGAGGTCATGGCGGGAGGGGGGCCCACTGGCTACAAGGTGCAGGCCACCCTGGCTACAAGGTGCAGGCCACCCTGTCTGAAGGGCAAGATGGGACCTCTAACTATAGGTGGCGAAAGCTGGCAAAGCACATGAATAAGGCTACACATGCAAACTACGAGAAAAGCACTGCTAAACCAAAGTCCACATTACATTACAAACAGTGCCTGGCATTTCTCTTCCAGCAGCGCAAAATGACTATGACGAGCCACGATGACTGAACACATTTCCAACTCAGCCTGTCTGTTTCTCCACAAATAATCTTCTGTCAAAAAAAACACGAGGTTCTACAGCAGGGCAACTGGCCAGTGTGTACACAACGAAGACTCCGCAGGGCACAAGGTGCCGTGAAAATATACGGCCGGGGCTGTGCCCGTGGGAAACGCGTCTAAAGAGCACCACCAGCGAAAGCCAAAGGTCCACACTTAATGTTCCCTCCTAATTGACATAATGACAAATGCACTCTTGTCACTGTGCCAGTCCCCTCATCAATGTCACCCAAAGCACACACTGTCAATGTAGAACTCTTACTGTCCGCCTCACAGCATTACAATTACAATTGTACAATTATTCCTACTGTTTCCCTTTATGAATTGCACTCTGCAGCACAAATGACATTTAAATGTATACAAATATGCTGTAATTTGTAAAAACCGCCAAAGTATTAATATTTGTATTTAAATCTTGTGATCATTTTCACCAATCATTTTAGCCAAATTCAGTCACTCCAAACACCACCAAGGCCCGAGGTCGTACCTGCACCCCAGAAATGAGAATGCCTCAATTTACAATGGACATTTGTTGCTATGTTATAAACTATTTTAATGATTATCAATGATTTCATTGAAACAGGGAAGATGGTAATTAGCTGGATGACATCCACAGTTATGATTAATTTAAATTAATAAGTTTCAGTCAGTGAACACGTTGCATGAGTCAATAAATGATTGTATTAATCTGTTATCAGATATTAATTTGAAAGGGGCTTACATATAACCACCGATAAACTTTAGGAGACTCGAGTAATTGGACACTTTTGCACAAGTTCAGTCCAGTTTTTGTAGCTTTCTTCACACGCTGTGCCGTTTCACTCAGTAGTAACACAGTCCCCCCCTCTTTCCACAGACAGGAAAACACATTCCTCAAACATTCTCCTGGCCCTTCCTCGATCCCTGCCCTCAAGGCACACCTCATGTGGTCTGCAGGTTTGATGAATAAGATACACACATATGCACGCCTGGGCATGTACACACGCATGCGCGCACACACGCACACACACACACACACAACCTACTGTGTCTGCACTAAGGGTGTCTCTTTTTAAACTGGCGTGCCTCTGTCGTATGGCCTGTTGCTTCGATGTGGTTATAATTCAGGAATACAAAGGTACATCAGTAATCCTTCTCTCTGATTCCGGAACTACATACTGGGACTTCTGCAGATCCAAGTCCACAAACAGTACACAAAACTACAGTACTCAACCAAAGCCAATTACTGCAGGGTTGGGCACATTCCAGCATCTTATAGATTTTGTGGGTTGGTGGAATTTTATGCAATTTTACAGCAATTTACTGGCATTTTTTGGCACTTTCTGGAAAACTCATTAGACCTTCATATGTCCAAGTTTTTAATACAGTCAACCCTCTAAGTATAACTGTACATATTGAATAAATAAGCCATTGACACCTGTAAGCACTGAAGACTGGTGCCATGTCAGACCACATTAAGTTACAAGTAGGGACCATATAAGTAACCGTACGGTGTTTTAGATGGTAACTTTCAAACGTTTATCAAAGTTCCAAATTTTACAAAATTCCTTTGACTGACAACCGATCATCACCAGTCAACAATAACCGATTTACTGACAAGTGCACAAGCAGGCATGACTCATTAAAAAGCCTGTTTAAAGCAAAAAAAAAATAAAAATAAATAAATAAATAAATAATGATTATTTTAAAAATACATTTCCTACTATAACACCTTCATTCAACTTATTTTCCGTCAAACTGGCAGTGGAGAAAACCCGCTCTGAAGGCACCGATGTCTCGGCTTGACACAAACTGTCTCCCCAGATTTGGTTACCATACAAATCACAACCCATTTATTTTCCACTATTTTAGCAGACGGACATCCAGAAGTGGCGAAACATCACAAATAATTATCCACTTTTTACCCAGGAAGAGTAGTTTTGTCAGGAGGGAAAAAAAAAAAAAAAAAAAAAAAGCCATTTTAGTCATATTTGTTTTCCAGGTCATCGGCCGTCTCCTGTCAATTGTTAGGGGTAGCGGCCATGACAGTCCCAACTACGCTGTTAACATTGCAGTTCCCCTATTCACAATGGACAAGGGTTGGCTGTCCTTTGACGGTCAGAGTTTGCGGATGTTTATTGCTGATGTAGTACTACATCTTTTAACATTTAATACTGGTGAATTGAAATGCTGCATTGCACAGTTTACAGTACATCACATAGTTATGTGGCTCAAAATGGGTCCCATACCAGGAGCGTGTACTCCAGGGGGCCTGGGGGAGCTAAGCTTACCCAGACATAAAACTAAATTTTATATATTTAAAACGTCTCTCCACTATTAATGGTGAAGCACATTAAAAAGCAAGGTAAACCAAGACGAACTTGAATTCCATCCAATGAAATTCCTTTTAATAGGTTTCTTTTTTATTTTTTATGTCGTTGCTTTGGTTTGGCCTCCCTGGTCCCCACACTGCTGCTATCCCATACAAAACTCCGTCTGGCAGCCCGCTTCATTTTTATACAACTTCCCCCCCCACAGCCTATGCTCAGTTGTGTATTATAAATTTAACCAATGTGTATAGCTCAAACATTCATTATGACAAAAATAACAAAAACACTTCAAGTATCTACCATTAAACTTAAATTACATTTAGTTAATTTTCAGCCGATAGTATTGGTCGAACATTTTTTATTTTTTTTTTTCCCCAATTAACTTTTAACCAATTAACTGATTACATTACAGACATTTGGGATGTTATGTTTTAATCAGCATTAAATTTTTTATTATTATTATTTTTTTTTTTTAAAGTCTGGTTTTGTGAATATAAAATATTTTTCTGGAAAGTGCCAGATATTGCCACTTTGGGAGATTTAGATTCCTAAAAATTCCAGTGGAATATTGGAACATTCCAGTAAATAAAATGCCAACCAATGTTAAATTACTGCCTGGGTGGGGTGGGGGGGACTATCTGAATAAGGTTGCTCCACACTTATGCACTCCTGTAAAGCATGGCATGCCCTTGTACAACACAGTCAGGCACTGATAGAACATGTTACCTGCCTTAGCAATACAACATTTTCTTGTTCCAGCAGAAGCTCATGTGTGGACTGTAAAAGTCAATATTCACATTTAACCTTGAACTGCTCTACAGTTCAGTGTCTTGTGTTCTCTCTTTTCTACTGTGCCTCTGTGCTGTTATCCACACTAAATCAAGGAGAGGAACACAGACCAATGTTACCTTTTAAAGGAAAGACAAACAGATTGTCAGCAGTAACTATTTATGGGTGACTAAAACAGGCAGGACAGCGCTCAGCAAGAGCAGACTGAAAATGCACAATGGCTAAAGGCATAGGAGATACAAGGGTCTGAGAGACTCCAATCGATGGCAACAAAAGCTTCTCCACACCTACAGAACCACTTGGAGAGAAGGACCTGAGGGGCACCTATACCTGACACCAGGTACAGGGCAGAACAGGATAGGACAGGGCAGGGCAAGTCAGGAACCAGGGAGAGGGAAGGTCAGAGTCATAACCAATAGCTAGCCAGCTCTCTGTGCCACAGATGAGAAACAACATGTGCGTCGCAAGGACAGGTGGCAGACTGAGCCGGACTATCATGGGCTCATTCTACTCATCCACATGGCCCGGACATTAACAGTAACTGTTATGCACATACAAGTACACACACATGCACACACACATGCACACATACTTCAGTGACAAACAAAGGGGCATTTGTGAGTTGCAGAAAGCTGTACTGTAGTGCCGCACAAACATAAAGAGAGCCAAGGCTTAGCACATACACTCACCTGAGCGGAAACAGGACTGGGGGGCCTGGAAAAGAGGGGGTCTCGCGGTGTCGCCCGCACCCCGTGTGTTCTCCTTACAGTCTGATGGGCGAGGGGGAGATGGAGTACGTCCTGAAAGGCAAGAATCAGTCAGACAGGTATCTGTACACAGTCACAGGTACACGATAGCTCACTGAACAGGTTTAAAAGGTAAACACAAACACCCTAACCAGTTAACTGCAGGGGGAGTAAGGACATCACGACCGAGTTTAGACAAGCACCGTGCTGTCTGCTGTGTGAGCGTTCTTTACAGAGCTTGCCACAGGAACACGCACAGGGAACAAGAGTCGTCAGCTGGCACAGACTGTAAAGGAATTCCGTCCACCAAAAATAGCAACCCTAAAATAAAACAGAGCAGAAGCAAATATGAGGACATTCTTTCCATGGCTACAGTGCAGTTCTAGGCCGCCTGTGCAATCCATCCATGTAAAAGTGTGTGAAATGAAAGGAAAGTTAAATGGCACACATAAAGAAAGGCATATTCCCCTAGCTAAAACCAGTTTTTGTTTCATTGTGGTAGCTGATGCTGCGATATAACATTAAAGATGTAACTAATAAGAAAACACTGTAGCACAGTGTGCCCTTTTCTACATTTTTGTGTCCTAAAAAGGAAAGCTAGAGCCTAGAAGACACTAGGCATCAATGTGAGCCAAGGCACGGTCCTGTTCATGAAAAGGACCAGTGAAGCTTCAGATATATGCTTGCTCTGCTGCAACTCATAATGCGCTATACTATCAGGTTAGGCATTTTCCAGGGGTAAAACAAGGCAAAGGTGAAGGTGGAGGGGGGAATATCTCCCACTGAATTTGATAATTACCCTGTAAGATATGAGAACAGAACTCCCTTTAGGTTTGTGTACATTTGTGTTTAGTTTTAGTTTGTGACAAGAATGCCTGTAGCTCAGTAGCTGAGGGCCATGTTACTTCAGACAAGCACTAAAAGCAGTGACTGTACCAAGAGACAGAGGTGAGATACTGATAACACTGGGCAGCCCTGAACAGAATGCAGATCAGACAGAAGCGTCGACACGAAGGGAGGTCAGAGATCCGATAGGAGTGTGGACCCTCGCTCTCGGGCAACTGCTGCAGCCTGTCATTGCACCTGTGACTGCCACACGAACAGGAAAGCTCTCAGTCACGCGGCTAAAGGAGCTTTGTGATGCAGCGCTGCATTTCACACTTCCGTGGCCTCCCTACACAGACACGCTCCGACAGCCAACGCCAGTCTCGTGACCTGCAGCTACTTGGTCACCACACTCTCTGCTCAGTTCATGCTTTTCTCCAACACAGAGACCGCATCACGGACATTTCTTCGAGGTCACCAAACCTGTCCACACCCACCTGCGGAGTGAAATGTTTGTTTTCAAAGAAATCAATAGCTTTAAAGATTAACTCGTGTTCGATTGTTCAGCTTTGTAAAAGTTCAAAAACAAAATCAAACTGTCATCAGATATTAAGTGATTACAGTCAATCATACCACTGGTTAGTCCTGGTCAGAACAGTTTGGTGGATGGACATTACTGAAACAGGTCAAAATTTCTGCAAAGTTGTACAGCTGTTGGGCTCAAATGCTCATTATATCGCCAGAATACCTTAGCCTATACATAATTCAAATTTCACCCTTCCAAAACTGCTCTTCTTGCAGGCAATTATATAGAGCTGAAATCTCACCTTGTCCACTGCAGTAGCACTCTGAATGTGCCCCAGACCTTTCTTCTGTAAGCTGAAGCCAACTGCAATTCACCAGAAGAGTTCTACTGCCACCTCTGACGCGGGCCTGCAGACTACGAACGACACTCTCTCACACAGGTGCGGGTGAGGTGAGGTGGGGTGTTCTGCATTTCTTTGAAAGTGCAGAGGCCAGGCAGGACTGACTGAACAGAGGAACAGGAGACAACTGTCCTCAGTCTATCAGGGTCATTCTCCTTCTTTGGAATTCAGTGCAACCTGAGCCCCAATATCTCCTGTGCTGCTTATCAGTGCATTTAACGAGGCTAAAGCACGACCTCTGTTTATAGACACAGATCAGCTGCCGAGACTGTAGGATGGCTGCTGTAAGAATCCGCACTTCCTTCACATTTTTCAGCACAGTAATTGATGACAATATCGGAGCTGAGACATTTATTCAGAGAGAACAGAATGTAGAGGTTACAGATGAGCTGCCGAAGCTTGTCCATCTTTTGTTCGATTCCACCTTGATTGCCACATAAAAAGTCAGTGCTGTTCATTTTTATATAGCACCTTTCAAAACAGACTTGTGCCAAGACATTTAACAAGGACATAGTTTTTGTAACTTATGCAGTGAACTAATTTGAAAACAATAAAATATGAAGGTAAAAATACGAAGATAAAGATACAGCTAGAGCTCCATCCATCCATCCATTTTCTCCCGCTTATCCAGGGCCGGGTCGCGGGGGCAGCAGTCTAAGATGGGACGCCCAAACAACAGTGGAGGAAACAAACCCCCTGGCCATACTAACATCAGCAATTCAGAAACAGAAACTACGACTTGAGTGTCCATATTTGCGGGATCCGTTTTTGCGGATTTGTGTTTTCATGGTAGTGGCCACAAACCTACAAACCCTAAAAATGCGCATACCGCTCATTGCTGTCACTGTGAGTGACAGAGGGGCGCGCGTGTCTTGCACGGAGTGAAGTCCAAGCAGCACGGATGGTGTCCTTTGACTGATGTTTTTCTGTTAAGTGTGTGTGGAGACAGAGACCCTGCATGATAATAAATGTAAAGTCAAAGGTACATCCAAGTTCTTCCGCATGCCAGTTCCTATTAGTCCAGCAGGTCATATCAATAATGTCATACTTGACAGAAAAAAAAGTAATAAATAAAAAATCCATCAATCACACCCCAAAGAGCTACATGTAGCCTGAATCCACCAGCAACACGGTGCCATTTTGCTGCTTTTGAGAATCTAACCAGCAGAACGTATGTTACAGGAGGTGTCAGGTTACTCAGGGCGGAGACGTTATGGCCATTATTCATCTATGAGGAGGAATGAGTTTGGTGAAGTGGACCTGAGGTCCTGTGGACAGCTGACAGCTGGGTAGTGTCTCGTGACAGAGTCTGACACAGGAGCAAAGGAATGGGTGACGCCTTCACCTCAAAGAACAAGTCGAGGGCTGTATCTCACAAGTCCATTCATGCTCGTCAAACAGGAAAGACCAAAGAGGCAGCGAGGTCGAGTGAGCGCTCTGCTGGTTTTACCTGAATGCACTGTTAAAGCAGTGAGTGGTGTAAGCTGGTGGCGGAGGTGTTCACAAAAGAGGCACGTGTCTCAACAGCTCTGTTCTGTACGACCGGGACATTTCAGTGACACTAAAACAAGGCGTGCCGCCTTCCTGGGTTACTCTCCAAAGACTACTTCATCTAAAAAGCTGTCACAGCGGGCGACAAAACCACTCCCACGGTGATCGCTACAGCAGACCGACTGCCACCAACTGCCTGACAACGTCTCAGAGCCTTATTACAGCGATTAGCCACGTTCCTGCGTGCGTGTACGCACACATACACACATGCGTGTTTGCATACACAAGCACAGGTCAACAACTGTACTCTATATTAAGATTTACAAAATTTGCAGAATAACCAGAGACAGAGATGACAACAGTATACATTTTCAATCATTTAAAGAACATAATCTATAAGACTGGTAACCTTTATATGAAGCTCTTCTTAAACTTCAAAAGTAATTACCAGTAGTTTTAAAATTGCAGTAATATAGACAAAACAAAATGCAACTTCAGCTGGACTAAAAAGTCAAAAATGTGCACTGAAATCTAGACCTCGTTAGAAAGAGATAAGCATCTTTAACAGTATAATTGTTAATAGTACAGTTTTTAGGAGACATTTCCAACCTAAGCTATTTGTGCAGTTTAGTTTTACACGTGATAGAAAACATCCTGCTGTTTAATCTATTATCAGTTAATAAGCTGTACAAACAGGAGTTCTCTCGAATCCAGGAAAATGTCGGGCACCATATTACTGTAACTCTATAGGGGTGACCACACAGCAGTCGCTATAAACCTGTAAGCCATTTCTATTCCTGAACAACAACAGTTGATTGGTACTGACTGGAGGATAAAAATGGCACCCCTGACCAATCACAGCAGAGACCAGGTGAGTAGCCCATACTATTGTCTTAGCCAGCAACAATGGCCGCATGACCACGCACTATACTACACATGCACTTCAGCTATACGAGCCATCTGTCCATCGTGCCAATTTAGCGTACGTGGAAATTCACGGAAAATCCAGGCGAGCACAGTCCATGTTTTTAAATATATAAACGCACATATATACAGACACGTACTCACAAACGCGTGCATGCACACACGCACAAGAACACGCACACGCAGGCACGCACACGAATGAAATGCTGGTCTGTATATACTCTGTTTATGGTCCATGTTTGTGGGAAACAGCAGGACAGAATTCAATAAGGAAAGAAACTAGCTCAGAGTTCAAGCAGCTGTGCATCACTGTCCCATCTCCGCCTGTTGTGTCACTAGCTCAGCCCAGACTTTCTGAATTTACAACTCAAAACATTCCAAGAATTGGATTTGCTTGGCCCGGGCGTTTCTTAGCAGCCTCATCACGGCCCCAGAACTGGGCCGTCAACAGAACTTTCATCCAGCAATGACTCTTTCGAAAAAAGTCACCTTTCCACTCAGGAAGACAGCAGCTGGGATTGCTGTGGCCAGATCGCCCACCTGTCACCAGGGAGACCACTACCGTGGGTGCACATAACTATATACCTTTGTCACACAATAAACTGCAGGTTCTCTCATAAAAACTGTAGATTCTATGCAAATGTGCGTCTGCGCTCGAGTCGGTGTCTGCGCTCATATGCTGCACAACAGAGGAATTAAGGAGCCCTTGCAGACGACACCCACAGGATCAGGATTTGCATGATGTTTGCACAGCTGAACAAGGGCTACAACAATCTAAAAACAGAATGCCCACTTAAAATGATGTCAGTGTCGCAGATACTGGCCCTCTGTCACACAAGGTATCACACGGAAAGAAAAGACGGAGGTGTCACAATTGCAACGTGAGTAGACAGCTAATTTCACTGAGGTCACTCATCCATGTAACGAGAAATTTCAGTAAAGCATACAATTGTGGAAGAATCTCAGGTGTGAACTCCTTTGCATGTGGGTCTGGATCCAACCATCATTATCATCATCATCATCAGTCAAAGAGCTCAGGAGCTCTGCTTTCACCACAATATGCAACTATCTGACTGTAAACCTCTCAGGCCCAAGCCCTAAAAAAGTGACCTAAATGCCATACAATTTTAGCTAATAAAATCAAGAGTTTAACAGCCGTACCCCGTGACACTGAGCCAGACTTTTGACAGGGAGTCTTTGTTCTGCTCACACAGCTCAGCCATTTGCTGCGATAGTGAAGCTAAGGAGTGAACAGACCCAAACGAGTGCAGCAAGAACAGCTGCTCCGTGTCCCAGGACATTTGGGCTAACGCACTGCAGCCTGGAAGTTCTAAAATTGGTCTTCTGTCTTCAGAGTCACGCCACTAAGGTCTTCCACGTTTAGAATTAAAAATCGTGCTCAAGCAAAAAGGACTGTGGGTAAGGTGCCCAAGGTGCGAGACCATGAAGGTTCACTCATAAGAAATGAGGGCACCCTTGCTCCTCTGCCCTGTCTAAACCTGCACTGATATCGGTGGTTGTGAGAAAATGGAAATCGATTAGCAGCCATTAGCATCTGTCGAGCCTTTTGCATGTGAATAAATTATGACTTCAAAACAACACACACTGAAGGCTGGTGACAGAACTACCGGGCCAAGCACACGTGGCTGCTGGGAGGAGTGGCCAATGTTCCTGGCCACAGGATGTTTCAAAGTGCCAGGTGCACTCCGTGCTGCTCGGCGCTCCGGCCCTGTGACAGAGGGCCTTCAGTGCAGTGAGCACAGAAAGGGACACGGGTACCAGTACAGCCTTTCCTTCACACCATCACACGGGCTGAAAAACGTTCACACTTTTCCACACATTACCATACACCAACACCTGGCTATCAGTTATTTCATACCAAGTTTCCTTACTCACCTGCAATACCAATTCCAGTACCTATCAAGCATCTACAAATGGCACACTGCTATGCTGGTATTTCTATTTTATACTGCTGTTGTACTGTTCTTCTTTTTCTGTGGCTGCAGAAATCTCACGGGGCTGTCCTACGTAAGGGAAGCCCAGCCTGAGATGGAAATGGGATAAACGCGCCTCTCACTAACAGGCACAGCAGCCCTGGAGGGCCTTAGGTTGTTCAGGAAGGGGGGGGGAGGGTGCTCAGCAGAGCAGTTTTATTTCCTGGGAAGACCTCTGCAGCAACAAAGCAGTAAGGTCTCCCGTATTCTGGGCACGGGAATTCCCCCCCACGCCTACTGCATGCTCAATGAAACCAGTGGCCTGGAGGAAGGCAGGGTGCTGCACCACATACCACAGGTAAGGAGACAGGAGACAGAGGGGAGACAGCTGGGAAAATGGGGCAAGAGACTGGAGGGGGGACATAAGAGATGGAAGTGAGACAGACGGAAAACAAGGCAAGAAACAGGAGGGGGGACACGAGACATGGGGGAGGCATGAAGGGATACAAGGCAAGAGAGAGAGAGACAGGGAGAGAGAGACAAGCAGGGAGGAAGAAAAGGAGATGTGAGAGAGAGAGAGGAGATGGAGGGGCGGCAAATATTCATATGAAGGCAGTTATTGAGGAATGGCTCTTAAATCATAATTCAGTGTCATTAATCCTTTCCACTTACAGATCACTCTGCTCAAATTTGTGAAACACGAGACAGTCTGAGCAGAAAAGAAAAAAAAAAATAAATCCAAAAACATACACAAAAATCCACAAATCCATGATGATGTTCACAAACACATTCTACACATAAATGGTTTTATTTTCTTCTGGAGTATGTTGCGAGCACTAAGCTTTTATTTCTGTATTTAGAATTATATTTATTTGTGGACTGGTTTTCTGACTGTATGGGACCCTGTGCATATTTGTGGATTTTACATTTATATTTGTGAAACGTTTTGATACTGTGTTACCTCCATACCAGACAACCTACAAACAAGGCAACCTAATGTTGGTCTCTCTCTCGCACACACACCCTAACTGTCACTAAGATTTGTCCCCTCCTTTACACAGTAGTGCACGACACTTGTGAGTACACAGCAAATCTGTGGGAACATGGCGGCTCTCGGGGGGGGGACACACCCTCACAACAGCAGGCGCTTAACAGCCAACTTTGTCGCACTTGAAACAACAGTCTCCGTTCATCATTGTGAGCTGTTTGTTATCTTGTACTTTATGCCCACAAGGGAGGAAAAAAAGAAGGGAGGGGGCAGTGAACAGAGGGAGGGGGAAGAGAGAAAGCACGCAGACACACTGCACCAAAGCACCTGGGGGAAACACGTGCGAAAGGAAAAGGACAAGAAGGGGGTGTGGTCATCGGACATGGTGTCTGCAAGCTGTGATGACATGTGGGTCATTACATCACAGCAGAAACACACACACACACACTTCAATTCACACATCTACTGTCGTGCCATAACACTTGGACTGCAGGTGCACTTTACACCAACAGAAATTATATACACTTATAGAAAGCATAAGCAACTGCAGCTGCACCAAGGGCCTGTTTATATTGGGAAAAGGCTGACCATGTAGTAATAATAATAATAATAATAATAATAATAATAATAACAACAACAACCAGCTTTTATTGTCATTGTGCACATTGAGTACATATACATGTCACACATACATGTCAAAATAAAATTTGTTCTTGGCATTTAGCCCATCCCCCTGGGGGAGCAGAGGGCAGCCACATGTGGCTCCCAGAGAACTAGCACTGAGTGTCTTGCTCAAGGACACACCTGGCGACTGGGCCAGGATTCGAGCCGGGAAACCGCTGCATCCCAGCCTCATACTCCACCCACTGAGCCACCAGGCCACTGCACATATTGAACAATTTTCCTGAATTGTCTACAACAGCAGTCTCTTGTCTCAGATCCAAACAATTTTTGAATACAAGTATATCTTCCTTGTGTGTGTGTGCGTGCGTGCGTGCGCGCGCGCGCGCGAGAGAGAGAGAGAGTGCGCGTGCGAGAGAGAGAGAGAGAGAGAGAGAGAGAGAGAGAGAGAGAGAGAGAGAGAGAGAGAGAGAGAGAGAGTAGGTATGTGGCAGACTGTGGAAATCCATATTTACACCAACTCCTCCCTTACTGTATGTTAATACAGCGCGTGCGTTTGTGTGTGTGTGTGTGTGTGTGTGTGTGTGTGTGTGTATACACTATAGGGTTTTAATGTTTAGGATAGTCATACAGAGCATGTGGGAAACTCTTGCACTTGTAATATGGCAGTATGATATAACCTCCTGTTTATCATGTGTGCTTGTGTAACTTTGGCTAGGAGTTTAAAGTATGAATCATGTATGAATCATGTGTGAGTGTAATGTGTACTCCAAGTTGAACGCACGAACACGCCCTCGTGCAGAGTGACTGGCATCCCTTTGGGTGTGGTCACACAATAGTTCCAGTGCACTAAAGCATGAGGGCAGAGTTGTAACTGACTCTCCAGGCCACCGCTGACTGTGGGAAATGAGAGGACCAGGCATGAAGGCTTTGAGGCCCAACTGCACTGATCTATCCACAAATAAGATGAAAGAGGAACTTCATGCTCAATGACCTCTCACCCCATGTGGCTGAGAGGCAGGCCTCAAGACACACGGCTGCACCTTCAAGGACAAGCTGGGTGGGAGAAAGGCCCAGTACATCCACAACCTCAGACTGCTCGTAACAGAACTCGGTCACTAAGTGACAATGTCAACTCTAACTTAAGGAAATCCCTCTGGTTTAATCCCCACAGTGGCAGAACTAGTAGTCTCCGGCACAAACCTCAGTTTGCTTCATTATATGCTACAAGAATGCCATGATGGCTCTGTTTAGAAGCTCATTGATACATAAAAATGTTAATATAATTAAATAAAGGAAAAAAGCAGTGCTCACAATGCACAGTGAAAGGCAATGCACAGCATTATCATAATATGATAATATGCAAATGACAGCCAAAGACCTTCACTGGCTCTCAAAGAGAGGTGTGGCTCCAGGTCTCTCTGTTATCAATGCTGATGTGGGGAATATCATGTTACATCATCATGTTATTATTTACTACTCCTACTCCTATTACTGTACACTCTACATTATTATTATTACTACTACATAATAATAATTATGCTCACCTATCATACACAAAGCAGAAAAAGCTGTTTCACTCTTGCCAACATTCTTACTCTTTCGAGAAAACACGCACGCGCACACACACACGATACAGCTAAAATGAAATGAAAGAAGGAGAGCAGGGCTGTGTGTAAACAGCTCTACTCACAAAGCTGGAGCACTATCAGCTCAATCTCATCTTTCTGCTGTAAAAGACCAGACTCCTAGGCAGCAAGAAAGACAGAAACAGTGTACAGTGTGTGCGAGTGTGTGTGAGAATCATGGGGGGGGCCAAGCAAACACATTTTAGCACGAAAGCAGCATCAGAGTCAGTGGATTAACAAGAGGTCTGTTATTGCAGCTAACCAAAATCATTCATCAGACAAACAGGTTAGCACTCAAAGTTTTGCAGAGCACTGGTTATACCAAAAAAACTGAGAGAAATGAATACTTACCAAATTAATCTCTCACTGACTAAAAAGGGACAAACTATTTTAATGGTGGTATTGCGACAGACTTTATCTCAGCCCGAGGGAGACTGCCTAATCACTGCAGAAAAGACATCCATGTAACTGTATTTGTATACATAGAAGGCCAAAATAAGGAGCCTTACTCCCACTTACGTTTATCAACACACTTACTCCTTTTACGGAGGAGATCACTTCCTGGGTCTATGCTGACACGATTCTGATTCAGGAGGTAAAAGACAAAAAGTTCAATTTGGCAAATGACAGCTTTGAAATAGCAGTGTGCTCTTTCTCATAAGAAAAGTAAAGCCTTTCTGTCTGTTTTTGCATTCTGTTAGTAGCACTCTTCACTTTGGGTAATTTTGGCACCAACTGTCTTTTCAGAGAGAAAAAAAAAAAAACACTGATCAGATAGAATCTTACAACAGGGAAGAGAGAAGAAAAAAAGGAAAGGCGGAAAGATGTGCACCTGACAAGGCTTTTCCGACAAACTGAACGTTACCACAGCAACTCAGCCAGCTCTCTGTGTGCTCAATGCCATGAAAGGTCACACAATTATGAATATGGTGCCGAGGCAGCACATGTAAATCTCTCTTATGTGTTATCATGCACTGAATCTCATACCAAGATGGACTCTTATGTGATTAGAAAGACACAGACAGCCCAGACACATTCTGATCCTCCTTTCAGATCATAAAAACTATTGCTACTGTTATTTGTTATCGTTATTATTTATAATAATTAAAAGTTTTAATTATTCTTGGTTTCCTTTTCATCAAAAGCCCTGTGTCAGCTTTCGTGTGATGGAGCTTTGGGGAAATCCCAAGGGGTTTCTGGTGACAGGGAGCACGCAGAGCCCCTGCCAGCACCTATAATCCCACCAAAGATCATGCGCCATGGCTTCCCTCCTCCCTCTGCTCCTGAAGCTTGAGACATGAGCCTCTTTATTTCACTCTCCAGACCTGGAGGTACATAGCCATCCTGCAGAGCAGCCCTCAGACCACTGTAAAATCCATTCACAAAGCAGTTGGACTGGTGTGTCTGTGCTGCGCCAAGTCACACACGCAAAAAGGAGGTCTGCTGGGACAGCGACTCCCCTGCCACCCACTTTGGTCTGTTCCACCTTGAGACAGCAAATACTCCCCCTGGACAACCACCCAGGTCTATTGCACCATGACTGGAGTATACCATAACTAATCCACCACTCCACCATGACCTTGGTCTCTTCCACCACAACATAGCAATATTGATCCTGATCTGTTCCACCATGAACCCTGGTCAGTTCAACAACAGCACCACAATCCCCTTCACAACCCAGGTCTGCTCCTCTACAGGACAGCAACCCCCGACCGACCCTGGTTTGCTCCACCTGGAGACAGTGAGCCCCCGTCGACCCTGGGCTGTTCCATGCCAAAACAGGAAAGCTCTCCTGACCCCGGCCTATTCCATCTCAGGAGAGCAACCCCTGGCACATCTTCACCTATTCCATCTTATCTTTCAGACATTACTATTAGAAAAAATGAAATACAGTGATAATGGCAGAGCACTTCCAGTTCGGTTTCATAGTTTGCTTGCTTTTCACCTCTTGCACTGTTTTGCCCCCAGTGTGCAAGTGGTCACATGCTGACCTGAGTCAAAGCTACTAATGAAATATCACATATTCTGCTGATCTGAATCAAATCTGCTACTGGAGTACGCCATATTTTGTTGCTCCGAGTCAAAGCTATCATTTATTCTGCTGACAAGAGGTTGCTTGATTTTGAGAGCTTGCAATAGGTCTGACAGGCTGTCCACTTCCTGTCTTTTTCCCCTGCTAAGATCAAAGAGCATCCAAGAAGGGTCAAGATACACAACAAAAATAAAAGGTGTAAAATATCTATCAACCCTCATTCAGGCGTTTCTATCCAAACACAGTTAGCCTCAGCCTGCTTTATGGCATCGCCATGGAAATCACTATGCCAACACAACGGGTTCATTTTTCAAGTGCAGGATAATTTCTATTTTTAATAGTGTGCTTGAAAGCAGGAGGACGCCTGACACTACCCACACTATCTAGCAAGCACTTCACTTTTTTCCCCCCATTCTTTTTATTTATAACCATGAATCAGTAGAATGAGCACCCACGCAAAGGTTGCTAAGAGAGTTTGCTCGTGTGTTTCACACTGCCACGTAGCCCGGTAACTCCTGCTGGTATACAAACCACAGCCAGACACTAAAGCATCGCCTCTCTTCTGCAAAAGTTCATGACACAAGACCAACAGCCGTGTGCTTCACATGGCTTCACTCTTCCCTGAGTGCTGCACTAATTGCCAGTCTCAGTTTAATTACTGGCTATTCGTCGGTGATGGTTTATGACCGTTTTGTGTTGTTACAAACATTTACGGGACAAATTAACTGTGCCTAAATTCAGCTGCAAAAATGAACATTTAACTGCTCGCTTGCAAAAAGAAAAACAAATCTGTGTTCTCCTTTCAGGAAATTCAGGAAATTCAGCTCTCAAAAACACATATTCTGCTTTTGTTTAATTCACAAAGTAATATTTACATACTTTACTATAATTTTTTATTTACAGTAAGTTCTTCACATAAACCATAACCATGGCCCTCACAATCCTCCCAAAACTCGTGTGTGAAATGTACATTTCCTTTTGGTTGTTTAGCTGACATTATTGTTAAAAGTACAATTTCCACGCATTTATACAGCTACATGTTGCACTAGAACACTCCTAATTAAGTGACATTATCAAAGGTACAACAGTACTGACCATTGTGAAACAAAGTGAGCGTTCAAGCTGACCCAGTGCAAATCACTTAAGACTTTTACAGGAATCTCCTGCAACAGATGTACCGTTTGTCTTTATAACTGCCCTGCACTCTTACTGGGTTCTGCATACAAGAATGCTGTGGGTCATTCATCCACTTAGCCAACTTCTGCTGACCAACTGGACCTCATGGCTCACTTCAGCGCAATTAACCGAATGACTCGTCAAAGCTGAGCCAGGTTGTAGGTTGTGATTTCACATCGCAGGCCATATTTATGGCCCAAAGTGCTGCATAAGGCTTTTTTAATGCTTTCACTGCCTCACCAAAGCTCTGTAACACACACTACACATTCCACTGCGCTCATTCTAATCACCCAAGTCAAACTTCTATCATTGATTGGTGAAAAAAGGAAAAAAAAAAAAAAAAAAACAGCACAGTACAGTGAGGCCAGGACTGCTCAAAAGAGCCCAACCAAGCTACCTGTTACAGCATTACGCACAGCTGCCCCGATACAATGCTGCTGTTAACTGTGCTGAGCTTCTTTTACCAGCTGTACCACAATGCTGGCATATTGGTACAGTACAACAGAAATGTAATAACTGGAACATTCTAGAGAAATGACCGCGATTTATTCTGTACTGCAGTTTCACACCGCTTCTTATGGTTGCACCCCCTAACCCTTTTCATTTTCTGAAATTGTGCTACATTTCATCATCCTTCTGTGGTGTTATGCCACTCGGGTTAGGAAATGAGTCTGCTGTGTGATTAAGGCAGGGGATTGCTGGCATTCGGCCAGATGGCCTCACCGTCGCGCTGCACTTGCTGCGGCCGCGCACAGCCATTCATCAGCTTCTGCAGCAGTAATGGTTCGATGGCGTGCCGCCACACCCCTTCGTTAGTGCCACGTTACCATTCAGTTTCAGCATGCTCTTATTCAGCCGGTGCCAAAATCGACCTGACGGGTGGCCTAATGTCTCTTTACCATCACCGTGTTGCTATATGGATGTTTCCCATATCCTGCGTCTTGGTTCCGCAAGACTAACAGCTGTTCCAGCCAGCGAGGGAACTTGGGACTGGCTCAATTTTTGATTTTGCCAGGTTTTCAAGCACCAGAGAAATAAGACAGTGGCTTATTTTTATTAAAAGCTTTTTGTGCTTCGAGGAACACAAACGGCGTTTACTTCCTATGTGCCAAAACTGCCCTCACAGTCACACATGCGGTGATGCCAGAACATGCATCCAAGCCCAAACGCCTTCTGTTTGCTGCACTCTCAACGTGCACTTTGGTAAATCGGAGCTCACTCCCTGATGCATGCTGCTCCGTGACAGCATTTCCCGTCATCCCTTTCACCCTTTTCTCAATTCTCACAGCAAGGTTAGCAAAGCAAGGTAAGCAAGACACGTAAACATTCTGGCATCTTTCCACTTGCACTCAGTAAACTGTAAACCAATACATGAGTGCACTACAAAGGTTTATGGGGGAAAATGCCAAAAGTTTCTAGGGGGAAAAAAAAAAAAAAAAAACACTGACATGCCAAGGCAGAGTGAGTTAGGCCTGTCACCAACAGCTCTTGAAAATGGCTTTAAATTGAGCTGTCAGTCATGTTCTCTACTGTTCAGTTCACAAGCTGATGGGCGTATCGTGCAGCATGGACGTGGGGGGATTACATACATTTCTATCCATTTTTGAGAACTGTTTACTCTGCTTCCGTCTCATGCTTTCCAGTGCACAGGTCAAAATTGCACTTCATCTTCAATGAGTCTTAAGGTCACTGTCCACCCGAGCTCATTATTCAAGGTAATCTATGGCAGGACCCCCCCTTGCATAAATCAACATGCCGCAGTTGCTAAATGGAGGCACATCGGTAGATGTTGGAAAGACTTGGACACAATGGAGTGTTGCTAGTTTCAAGAACTATGGATTTCAGAATGTCACTGTGCCCCATTTGGAGATACAGCCGTAACACGTTATTTACTTAGCCTCATATCAAAATACACTAGAAATGACAGAAAGTTTAAAAAAAAAAAAAAAAAAAAAGCTGACAGTTACCTGTGTCTCAGTTTGGTTATGTATGCACCAGTGGTGCCAAACCCCTCATTGAAGGCATTAGCAGTGATTTATG